>LBNU01023047.1:82140-118058 GCA_014162995.1 Artemisia annua
CAAACCACATGGGTTATCCTAACGCCTCTTACTCACGTACGTCAATCTAACTACCGATGTACGTCTCTAGCGCTTCGGTATCCATCCCACACGCAGTTCTAGACATCTACTCAAATACGGTACACTCATGACCCAAAGCCAATTACAATGAATGCTTTTTCTAGATCTAAAGGCGAACCTCAGCATATTTGGGGTGGAAATTTTTGAGTGTTATTGGTTTTTTGTGATAGTATACATTGTTTCTATCCATGAGACGCTTATTAAAAACCAAAGTTTCACTCCTATATGTTTTTAAAAATTTTAAATTTGGTGCTAAAATTGCCCTAACCAATATTTCTCTTGGCTTTATTACACATTCATATTAAACAAAACAAAAATCAAACGAAGTTGTAATTTCTAAGTCCATCTGATTACCCTCCGCTAAACCACTTAACCGAACATTGTCCCCAATGGTTTCTAAATAAAAGCATGGTAAAGTAAAAATACAATGAGAATGAAAGAAACTAATACTCGCCCGATTTGCTCGTATGCACGAGTGATGATGGTGAGTAATATGGTTCAATCTCCCCTCCAAGAGAATAGAACTGATAAGCTTTACTCTATAAATGATCATCATCCTCTGATGTGTTGCACGTACATCTTTTTTTCCAATATAACCTGTAATCATCAAACCCAAAAACCAAAGCATCAAACCGAACAAAGAAAAACCACAACTAGATGAAATTCCAGACTTAGAAATAAAAATAAAACAAAACAATAAAAGGATAGGATACTTGTGGAATTAATTACAAATAGGAACTCGTAAAACATACCCACAAGTATTGACACACAAACAAGATAGAATATATTCTAATCATGAATTGTGAATTTTTCATGTTCGAATTTCGTTCTTTTTAACAAAATATAAATTTCCCTACACTTATCTTTTTGTGAAATCCCTTTATATGCAATTAAGACGAGGTTAAAAACAAAATAAAACATTTTCACAAATTATTTGAAACATGAAAATTAAACAATTATGATTAAGCATATATGACACAAACAAACAAATAAAATAAAAACATCAAGCAATTAAAAACATGGGTTGCCTCCCAAGAAGCGCTTGTTTTTGTTCGAGTCACGAGCCTGACTCTACCCTTATTTAATGGAAATAGGGGAGGTTTTCCCTACACTTATGATTAAGTGCGGGTGGAAGTAGCGATACACACCCTTAGGGTGGAGATATGCCACGTAAGGTGAAGGGGGTGAGTGAATGGCTTCCTTCATCCTAAAACTACCCGGATAATAAGGGTTGATGGGTGGGTTGGTTCCTCTTTTGTCTCCTAGATGTAAATCTAAGGATGGAAAGTTGAGTAAAGATTGAGGTTCCGGTTCATCAACACTAGGAAATTCCCTAGAACTAAGAGTAAGGTCATCACTATAAGTATTCAAACCTGTATTCTCTAGTGGTGCTTGGTCCAAGGGTTCTACCTCCATTGGGATTCCTAAAGTCTCTTCTACTTCTTCCGGGTAAGTCACGGGCGGTGTGGGTGCCTCAAATGATGGTAGGACTTGTGGGGTACTTTGTGGGCTTGGATTATCCACCTCATCCTCCTTTGTATCTGGATTACCTATGTGTTCGTTTTGTACTATGATGTTAGGCGACATCCAACTTAGGTATCTCAACATTAGCGTATTCATCCCCAAATAAACTCGTTTCATGACCCTTGAAATTTGTGGTCAATTGACTTGCACTAACGTTCGTTGGGTTGTCTACTCTATAGTAATATTGGGCACAATCTTCTATGGCATCCCATGCTTCTTCAGCATTTAATTCCCTAAGGTCCCCATTGGCAAAATCGTTAATGCACATTTGGTCATATCGGTTGACACGATCATAGAAGATTTGGGTTAGGGATGCTAAATCGAAGCTATGATGAGGGACTATTCGGAGTAAAATTTTAAAACGAGTCCATGCATCATATATGGGTTCATCTTGATATTGGTTGAACATCAAGATGTCATTAGGGGCGAATGGGTTTTGTGGTCGGTAGTATGGTGGATTCGTGTACTCCATAATGGTGAACGGAACAGTCAATGGAAAGGTTTCTACGAACAAAGACACAAAGAAAAGATAGACTAGGGGAAAGCTAATAAAAAGAAAATAAAAATCTCGCTAGATAGGAATCTAATGAGTAGACCCAATAAAATAAAATTTCAACCTAAGCAATAACTACTCCCCGGGCTGCGGCGCCAAAAACTTGATGCGCGGTTTTGCGACCTTACAATAGGTTTTACCTCTCGAGGGATCTCAAGAGGCTTACAACCCCACCAGGCAGTGTACCTGACCGATGTAGTATAGTGAAGTGGTAAGTACGGGGGATTGATCGTTCAACTCAAAGAATAGTGTTCGTTAGGATTGAAATTTATCTACTAGATCTAGAGATGATGGATGAATATTTTTGTATTTTTGTTGTTTTATGGAAAGCAAGTAAAAATCTCGGGTTTTGGAAGAAGGGGCGGAATTAGTTGCTAATCAACTAACCCAAAAGCTACTACTTAAACTAATGTGTAGGAAAGTAAACTAGGGTTCTACAAGAAAAGTGAAGCATGTCTACCTATGTATGTTACTCCTTGCTAGCTATCCAATTCTACCTATTGAAATTGTCACACCTTGTTTTAATTAACGGGTGTATTCCTAATAACTCATGGAGTGGCATACATATCTCTCCAATTCTATGAGCTCTTATCTCCTCCTATGCCATGCACTACATAACCATAGGGATTGTAAACAGTGGCTCATGCGTTAAATACTACCTTAATAGCCTAGTATGCCTTGGCTACATGTTTCCCAAGACGTTCAAGCACGTTACCATAAAGGAGGTTGGCCAGTTTTCTTGAGCCTAACATTGATGGAACAATCATCCCAACAAACAACAACACACACCAATCAACCAATAATTAATAGTTAGGTTTCATTAGATCTAAGCAAACACAAGAAGAATTTAGCTACACATGTTAATTAAAAGACAAGCAAAAGAGATAATCAACCAACACATAGACATATTGATTGAATTAAAGTGAAGACTTATCTTTAATTAAGCATGAGGGTTCCAAGGGTTGGAAACCCTAAAAAGTACAGAAAATTCGTCTTTAGGGTTTGCCCTAAAAGTTCTCCACAAAGTTCCACACTAATGAATGAAAATTAGAAAACTATATATAGATTTTACACTCTGACGGCGTCAGGTTATAAGGGCTGACGCCGTCAGCTCGCCGCCAATAGGTTTCTCGGATGGCCTAGATCCACTTCTGACGCCGTCACCTTATAAAACCTTCTGGGCCGTCACTCTTTAACTTTACTCCTGACGGCCTACTTTTCCCAACACCTGACGGCGTCAGGTGTTAAATCCTCTGGCCCGTCATTTGAAAATTGGATTCCACTCTTTTGTCAAGGCTTTCTGACGGCGTCACCTTGTGACTTCTGACGCCGTCAGGTTGTAAATCTTCATCTTTTGAGACTTTGTCGTTTTCTTCACTTTTATGCTCCAAAAACGTCCAAATATGCATGTTTTCCAGAATTCTTCTCAAAAGTACCTAAAATGACAAAAGGAACGATTTAGGGCAATATTTGATCATATTTACTCGAATTAGGGCTTAAATGACCCCCTAAAACTGTAACACTTTTCGTCTTATCAGCCCACTCATACCCTTAATCTTGTTCCACCATGTCTTGGCTCCTGATCTCAACATAGAGACAGCATACACCACCTTTTCATCCTCAGCATCAATACAATCAAAGAATTGCTCCATTTTAACAATCCACATGTTGGCCGCTATGGGATCTTGTACTCCAGTGTACTTATGCATGTAATCAGCATAATCCTCGTCAATCAGAACCCTCCTACTAGTGTTAGTGTTGGCTTCGCATCTACCAATCGTTGTTGTTGCCATCCTTTTAGTACTGAAATATAAGATACAGTTATCGATAATACCAACAAAAATGTGGAGCCTCATTTCAATCAAATTTACTAGGACAAGGGATTATATAAAGTTTTATGCATGCACAAATACATATTTTCAATAAAGTTAGATAACATTAATACTAATGAAATAAGATGATACATCCCAAATATTATGTCTTACCAACATGTTTTCAAATTTCAATATAATCACATTAATTTTTCATCGAACTAATTCTTTATACGGCAACTGCATTCCCCTATACGTACACTAAAGTATAGACACCACCTACCTATGATCTCGCAACTTCCCTACTTTGACTATATATCAGAAAATGCTAGTCACATGCTCTTACTATTAACCTCTTGAAATTTTTGTTTACATTTTAGCTTATGATTCAAAACATATTGATCACAGATCACAGACCTCTAGCCACGACAAACAACCATTCTAAGTATAAACAGACCACAACATCCAAACCATTCCGAGTATAAACAGACCACAACATCCAAACCATTCCGAGTATAAATAGACCATAACATAACCTCGAGCCACCAATAATAATAATTCTAAGTATGCATTGACCACTTAAGATCATGATTCAGAAAAACACATTGTACTAGTCTTCCAAACACGAACTGTTTTGGACCATAATCGGGTAATCGCATTCATATACTAATGATGATATACATAAATAGAATAGCACAAAAAACTCCTACGTTAAGCCTAAAAAACAAAAACACATTTTGAATTGATAATCAAATTTTAGTCGAATCTCAAGCAAAAAGTAGCATTACTAGTGATTTAGATCAGTTTAACAAGGAAATGCATAAACCACTTAAGGGTGGCCTAGTGGTAAAAGGTCTTGTGACTATCACTCTAAAATGTGTGAGGTCTCAAGTTCAATTCCTGCTAGGTGCAAACAACCTTAAGTGGCCACGCCAACCTCCTCAAAAGGGAGGGCTTCACCTGGTTTGAGTCTGTGTGGCGGCGGGTTCAAACCCCGTGGATTAGTCGGCCAAAAGTCAGAAACCATGGTTATCAAAAAAGAAAAAAAAAAGGAAATGCATATGATCAAAATCAGTAAAACACATATGGAAGGGATCCACATCAAATACAAAAGTTCACCTCTAGAAGAAAATGTGTTAAAACCTAATCATCTACACCTCAAGCGAAACCGATAAACTAACTCATAAAAATACAACGGATATCTATACTTCCAAATTACTAACAACTCACAGTTAAACAATTGGTAACACATTTAACCTCAAAATATTACTCCGTGTCACATATTTTTACCTCAATTAATTTCAAACATACACTAAACTTACACATTATATTTTTGCATCTAAAAAAAAAGTAGTTACGGCTTCGTAACAACCTAACCTCAACGTTTTCACATAAATTAACTAACATCTACACTAAACTAATATCAGATACAGCTCACACGTAATGTAGGGTAACAAATCCTAGAAAAATCAGCTAAAAATATACACAAGATAACAAAATCAAGCTATAAATATTAAAAACATACTTATACAGATTATATTCAGTTTAGACATTCAGTTACAATATGAGTCGCGATTAAAACGTAATGAGAGATTCGATATACCAAATAATTCGTGATTCGTGTAGATGAAATATGGTGGAGAGTGGAGCGGTTACATGATGGACGAGACTATAACAAAAATCTTTTACAAGTTATATTTACATAAAGGCCTTTGTAATATGTAAGTTTTAGCATAAAGGCCTAAAGGGTATGTTTGGCGATGCGAAATGGGTTGGGGTTGAGGCTGAAGCTAAGCTTATATTATAAGCTGAAATTGAAATTTGTAAACATGTTTGGCAAATTAGTTTAGCTTTGAGCTTATTATTGTTAAATTACTACAAAGGATATAATTAAATAAACTCAGGAGCGGAGCCAGAAATTTAAGTTAAGGGGGCCGAATTTTTTTGGATTGTAACATACAATATAATAAAATGAACTAACACTATCTCTTACACAAAGAAACCCGTAAGTATTTTCTTTCACACGAGTCAACCTAAAACCATAACATTGAGAACTTATTAGTTAAACTTTTAACTAGTTTTGGTATCACCAAAAGTAAACGATAATAAACATGTTCAAACACAAATAAATATTGTATTTGAATGTAATACAGTAGTAAAGTACTTTATGGATTTACAGATTAAAAAAATAAAATAATAAATCCAACCTAGTTAGTAACAGAAAAATTATAGGCTCGTGAATAAGAAAGAAAGTGCGTCAACTGGTTGTCTATACCTCTAATCATATAAAAATTCCAAATCAATAACATAAATTAAAAGAGTTTATATTTGATTGTTCGAAAATCAAAATTAATATGAAGCAAAAAGGAAGATGAATAACCAAAAAAGTGAAAAACTTTACATTAAAAATGTATTAATATGTAATGTACTGAATTTGCAGTTAATAATGATTAATGAGTGACACTAGGATTTATGAGCTACATAAACGAAAGTTTGTAATAGAAAAGGATAATAAATGCAAATTTGCTACGTAAGTTAGATTCTTAGGGGGTGCTATCTATGCAAATTATATTGCGAGCTATTGGGCTTGTGAAATACTAAGCTTATGGATCCGTTGAGTGGGGCCTAGCACCCACTAGCTACCCCTCCCTCCGCCTCTGAATAAACTCATAGTATATGTTTGATATTTTTGCGGATAAATAATTAAATAATATTCTAAAAACCCCGGTCTAAAACTTTAGCCTCATTTATTTGGCTAAAGGTAATAGTTCTAAAAGACTCCATAAGCCTCGATGCCGAACGAGACTTATTATACAAGCAGACTTATTTTAAAAGATTAAGCCTCGGTAAGCCTCAATAAATCCTCTCCCAAACACACCCAAATGCTTTCGTAATTTATCAACGGAAATCCATGCGTGGCTAAAATTTTAACATACTACCCACGGAAAATATTAAATTTTATATCAGTTAAACATAACTGTAAAAAAAGATAGGTCAGTTTAATAGCAATGGTTTTAGCATCCGAGTTCCGTTGTAATACTTTATAAATCTTTCCGTTGTTGTTTTATGTTGTTAATTGTGTTGCTATAAAACAAGCAATGGATTTGATTCCGTTGATAATTTTTCGTTGGCAATAGTAGTTGTTCTAGTAGTGGCTTAATTTAGGCCAATTTAGTGTTGATGATGATTGGCTTAATCCATTATTTGATGAAAAAAAATAGTTAAAGCACGTTATGAGTTTATTAATGGCAAAATTATAGCACTGTGAACTTAATATGAAAAGCTTTCGATGCTACAACAAGAATACACAATTTCGTTGGAATGATATTGAGGGAGGTAAGACGTAGAGATTCGTACTTTCATCGGAAAAAGGAAGGTTTTGCATATATTGAGTTAAATTTAGGGTTTTAAAATTAGGACATTTAGTCTGGCTAATTCATTTGGAGATGTCGTGATTTCACCTGACTCGATAAAACTTACACTGTGTTTTTAAGTTTTTGTTATTAAAGAAAAGTAAGTAAACATTTTCTCCTCAAAATTAGGATAAACCACTTTACTTTAATAATCAACAAATAATACACGAACTTTCATTCCATTTTATTTTCTTTTACTCCTTAAATGTTATTCGAGAACACAACTTCTTCCTTTCCTTTTCATTTCCTTTATTTATTATTATTTTTTTTAAATCCATTTTCTTAGGTAGTTTAAGTTCACAAAACTTTCACAAAAATAATATTCACGCAGACATGTGTCAAGTAAGTATGGAAAGTGGGAAAATATGTAAAACGTTTTTCATTAACTTGCTAGTTTTGATAATCAGAGAGTAAAATGAAAAATTGTGAAAGTTAAGGGGTTAAAGCATGCAAATAAAAAAGCTTGTTGAGAACACGACTAGCAGCAGAACCCTCATTCATCATCATATCTTAAAAAGAAAAAAACTAAACCAACGACAGAACCAACAACAAGAAACAAGATATAAAGAAATGGGTTGGACACTTGTGTCTCAGTTCCTCAATCTTTCAAATACTTGTCCACGTTTCACGTATTTCACTCTCTCTCCATCTTTATCCTTTCATTTTATATCTTTCACACCTGCAATAAAAAAAAACCAGCAATATAGATATAGGTTATGGTTTTGTTGAAATGTTGTTTGCTATTACTATATTACTTTCAATTAAATTATGGGCTGCAAATAGCTGTTCTTGATACTAAACTATGACAATGTGAATGATATGTTTAATTGGATGAAATACAATTAGGATAGATGTTCACTTTTGGTGAATTTTAAATATAAAGTTGTCAACTTTTTAGACACAAATTAACCATGATTATCATCAATAAAATGTGGGATGTCTCAAGTTCAATTCTTGCTAGGTCCAAACAACCCTCAAGTGGCCACGCCAACCTCCTGCTTTACCCGGTTTGAGTATGTGTGCTGGTCGGTTCAAACCCCGTTGATCAGTCGGCCAAAATGTCGGAAAATAGGGTTATCCAATTGTTATGGAAGTATTTTGTTTTAGCATTAATGACACTGATCATAGCATAGTAGTGACTTAAAGATTCAGTGATGTGCTTGATAGAGCAAAAGTATTATGCTTGATTCATGTTTGATATATGGTCTATAGAAAGGTTTTAAAACGATTCATTTAAAAGTTTTACTCCCAAATAGTTCTGTTGACTAGAGAAAGTCTAGTTGTAGTAGAAGTAATTGGGCATAAAAGGTTAGTTTGCCTAGGGGAGCACTCATTTAATACCTAGTTGTGCACGTACCTTGACTCAGCTAGACTCATGACAATCTACCTGATGAGAACAATCCGCCCTCAACTGAAAATCATGAGAAGCGGTATCATCCTGATATTATTTGTTGTTTCACAATTAGTAGATCAATTGTAATTTAGGTTGTGTTCAAAAAAAAAATTGTAATTTAGGTGGACCAGAGCTCTCTCTTTACCATCTCTTGTTAAAAAAAATCATGTGTTGCTGAATATGGTGGCCCGAGTAAATTACAATTTGCATTATTGGTAACAACCTACTGTTCTTGATTAAAGTCATCAGTAGTTATAGTTTTGATTGCTGGTGAACTTGAAACAGGTCATATGGCACTTCAACTAAATTACAACGAAGACTGCCAATGATTGATAAGAACTACCTTCCAGTTGTTGGAACTGTTAATAGTCACCGATGCTATTGCAGTGTTTCAACCCCGGAACCTGCTGTCTCAGAAACTTCATCCACCTCCGTCAAGTAATACTTAATCTCCACATTCTGTTCTTTTTCTTTATTCATGTAATATAAAATGATAGTCATGAACAATACTCCCTTATTTAACTTAAAATGCGTTAAATAGGAAGAGAATTGTATCTGGAGTCCAGCCAACGGGGTCTATACACCTTGGGAATTATCTTGGTGCAATAAAAGATTGGGTATCACTGCAGGTATGTGTGGTGTAAATGATGATATAAGCTTAAGCATTTAGGAGCATATGGGGATTAAGAAGCTTTTATGCAAGATATAATGAAGTGTTGCTACAGTTGACATTCTAATTTGATAGTTCCTCTTTTCTTCAGGATAAGTATGAGACTTTATTCTTTATTGTGGATCTCCACGCGGTAAGTGCACTATCTATCCGGTTTCATACACTATTTGTTCTTTAATTATTGTTTTCTTTTGTTATTTTTACACCCAAGCTGTGTACATATCACAGATTACACTGCCCTATGATGTCCAACAATTGTCTAAAGCAACCAGAGATACTGCAACACTTTATTTAGCATGTGGTATTGATACTTCACAGTTAATTGTGTTGCTATAAAATAAGCAACGGATTTGATTCCGTTGATAATTTTTCGTTGGCAATAGTAGTTGTTCTAGTAGTGGCTTAATTTTGCCCAATTCAGTGTTGATGATGTTTGACTTAATCCATTATTTCATGAAAAAAAAAGTTAAAGTACGTTATGAATTTATTAATGACAAAATTATAGCACTGTGAACTTAATATGAAAGGCTTTGGATACTACAACAAGAATACCCCATTTCGTTGGAATGATATATGAGGGAGGTAAGACGCAGAGAGTCGTACTCTCATCGGGAAAGGAAGGTTTTGCATGTATTGAGTTAAATTTTAGAGTATTAAAATTAGGACATTTGGTCTAACTCATTTGGAGATATCGTGGTTTCACGGTTTCACCTGACTCGATAAAACTTACACTGTATTCATATGAGAATTTTATATTCTCATGTGGGTATTGTTTATCAGTTGTCCATATATAGTGTTTGGTTCGTACTTGTTGGTTATATATCTAATGTGTCAGACTATTGGTTGTGGATATTTTGATGGTATCTATGTTTGGTCATGTTTGCTTTCTGTTGGGTCTCATCCTCTTTTAATTAGCTTGTTAATTGAGGTGAGACGCCGTGTATTGTATTTTATTACTTTTGTGGTTCCTTATAATATGTTGCCTTTCTAAAAAAATAAATAAATGTAAAGTATGTTACAAAATAAACAAGAACAAGAGAGGAAGAGAGAATTCTTATTAAGTTGTAATCCAAGAAGTTACAAGAGTGATCTACTTATAGAGTAAATGATTACATATAAACCCTAATGGGCCGGGCTAGTAAGCTAAGAGTGAATAGACATAAGCCCATAATATTAAATTACAACACTCCTCCTTGGATATTCATCATTTATCATACGCTATAGACTGCCTCATTAAAAACCTTATCAAGAAAAAACCCAGTGGGATAAAAACACTTGATGAAGGGAAAAAGAGTGCAGTGCGCATAATGCTCCTCCTCAATCTAATGTATATCTTTCAAGCATCGCATGCTAATCTTCTAATCGAGTTGCTCGTATGCTTTTGTTGGCAACAACTTTACAATGAAGTCCATCAAATTGATGATGTTAGTATGTTACTAATAAGTCCTGCAAAAATGACAAAATATATGTGTAGCTTCCAACCGAATATCAAATCAATTGGTTGGAAAGTATACAATGCATCTACAAATATTAAAAGAGAAAAAATACACTCTCGTGATGCATATTAATTACGAAATTTAATCAAAGCCTCAATTGCACTTATTTATGGTATTCAAAGACCAATTATTTTCTTAGAGACATGTGTAAAAGCAATTCGTATAAAATACGTCCAAATGATTTTAGATCCATATAAGGATTCAGTAATATTAATTGCTTCAAGAATTTGAAGTTACTAGACATGCTTGAGGCATTATAGATCATTCATGGTATATGAGAGCTCTAATAAAACTCATTTAGAGCGAATTAAATACTTCAATATTGATTGTCTCGTAAAATATCAATAAGATATTTACATCCACTTTGTGTTTTTGTGAATTTATTTATTCAATGTCTTTTAATAATCAACTTTGTGTTTTTGTGAATTTATTTATTCATAATTCATGTCTTAAAAGAGATAACTGTAGAGCTCTTATTTCGCATTCGCACAAAGACTGATATAAATCCAATAGATCTTACACATTCATGTGTATGGACTTCATGTCCCAATCTTATCGTATTTTCAGGAGATTGCGTCTTTTCACGTTGGCCAATCATTTAACTGAGCGCACTCTTGAATAATAATTGACTTATGATCCTCATTATGCATAATAGCAAGCGCTATATTGTATGTAAACAAATTTATCGACGTCATTTATGTTTCGATTCCATATAACTTTAGACATGATATAATTTATTGAGATCTCATTAGTTATTTGAGGTTCTTTGGAACCTTCATGTCTAGTGTCTCTTTATGAGACTATCATGGGGCCTTTTATACCTCGAACAACCATATTTTTTTCATGCTCCATATTTTTCATCGAGGATTTTATTTGGAATTGATTTGTTTACCATGCTTGAGGCATGTCATAATAAAATAGTATCCTTGAGGACAACTTCTAATTAGAGCATGAGTAGCTGAAATTTTGTTTTTGGCCAATGTTTATTTATGGCTATTAGATTATTCATTGAAT
This sequence comes from Artemisia annua, assembly GCA_014162995.1. Lineage (NCBI taxonomy): Eukaryota > Viridiplantae > Streptophyta > Magnoliopsida > Asterales > Asteraceae > Artemisia > Artemisia annua. Next base: position 94,075 of record LBNU01023047.1, read on the forward strand.
AATTAATTCATAAAAATTTCTTTCGAGGATCAACAGGATATGATAATTCATTCTGAATTTGCAGCTACTTCTCTCCTCCTGAAGGAATTATCCATCTTCTATATCCCATATATGTGCATTTAGGTGGAGTAATTTGCACACAAAAAACGAAAATGGGATTTGTTTGGTTTATAACCAAAACCAATTATAAAAAGGGAGGATTTATAATAACATATTGGCATGATGCTAATTTTGTTGTTGTNTAATATCTTTGACACACTTGTATTTCATATACATCATATTGCATTTTTGCATAAATAGCATTTTTGTTTGCTCTTTTCTTATTGTATTTTCGCCACTAGTAGTGGTTTGTCATTGTCATACTACCTCGACCATAGCATTTACCATGATAAATGATCTTTAACCATTTATCATTATATTATCACATTCACATGAGGGAATGAAGATCTCATATTTATCTCATTCACTTGAGGGAATGAACATCTTATGTTGATCATTTTATCACATTCGCTTGAAGGAATGGAGATCTTTATGTTGCAACTTGAGGTTGCCAACCAATTTCTTTTAACACGACAATATGGAGCAAATTTAGTAAACGGGTTTATCGTGTTTGTTCAAACATGCCCATTTCTTTTTATATCAAAGTATCGTTCTCGATATATGAGTATATTCGAGGCATTAACCATCTCATCGCATTTTTTTTTCATCATTCAGATGTACTACTTAATATGCGAAAAATATGCTCGCATTTGCAAGAATCTCTTGCTTGTGATGGTCAAAACTTTCTTTTAGATATTGACATACATTTAACGGATCTTTCACCGTTATATATTTTCTTTTTTTAATTTAGATCTAACACTGAAATTGTGAGACCGAACTCGCTTATGTTTTTTTTAATGCAGCTTGAGGTGCATACAGTCATAGCGAGATTTTTGGGAATATTACTTGCTTTTGTGTGGTAATGTATCTTTGAGATCTTACCATAATTTAACGAATCTTTCATCGTTAAGCTAAGTATTCCCTTTTAAGGTCCTCACGAAGAAGACGAAATTCTCCTAAAATTTTTTTTACAGTTAAAATAGATCTTAACATAAAAAACCCACACAAATATTAGGAATCAAAAGTCCAAAAGTGCAACAAAAAATCATAATCATACTGTGATCATGCATGTATGTAATACAATTTAATCAACATTGGTTACTAAGATTATTTTTTCGAATTAAAAGACGTATGCGCTGACTTTTGATATTGATGATCACAATTACATCAACTTATAATAAGCATATATTTTCACATACCTAGAAATATCCAAAATTCATTAATATGCACACATATTTTTAATTTAGTAACAGATATGATCACTAAAGTTGTTTTTTTTTTAAAAAAAACAAATATATTTAATAAACGTAGAGATTTACCTTTTTGAGATTTAAATTAAAACGTAAGATTCCTTTAAAAACAATACTTATACTCATTGAATATATTTGACAATGTTATAGAACTGTTTAGATACGGAGGAAACAAAAGAATTATACAATAACAAAAACATCTACAATTAAGTAATCATAAGACAAATAACAGTAGAATGTAAAAATTCTACAAAAATAATTACGTTATTTGATTCACTTGAGGGAATTATAATAGAACTTGTAGTTCTAACTTTTTTTTTCTCTACATAACATGAAGTTATGCTATTGATCTAATTGATCGAACCATATTAGAACTTGAGGTTCTAATGTATTATCTCTCACATAACTTGAGGTTATGTGATTTTGATTATGTTCATCGTAGTAGAACTTGAGGTTCATACTTTTTTTTCTTCTAAACATAATGTGAGGTTATGATATTGTGATTCTCTTGAGAGAATAATAACTGAACTTGAGGTTCATTAAAAGAGATACAATAACTTGAGGTTATTGTATTTTTAATTTATTCATTGTAATAAAACTTGAGGTTTTATTATGAATAAAATATAATCATAACATGAGGTTATGATATTGATTCATGAAAGAATCACATTAGAACTTGAGGTTCTAATATTTTTTTTTTCAACCATAAAATGATGGCTATGTTGTTTTGATTCTCTCTTTGTAGTCACGATAAAACATCAATTGTTTTTGTAAATTACATGAGAGTTTGAAAAATTAACAATAGAATNATTTGTAATCTATGTTACTTTTGTAAGAACCTACGAACATGATAATTCTTTGAAAATTATTTCAAAGTTAATGAAAAAACAAATCGGTCTGGAATAAAACAATATATATATATATATATATATATATATATATACTTGTGAAACTAATATATTGTTACAAATCTTGAAAACATATGCATACGTGTATTTGGTTGCCTAAAACAAACAAGATCTTTCCCAACGCTAGTATCGTAGCGTAATCAAACTATAAAACAACAACGTATGATCATGTTTTATGATTTTCTTTGAAGAATCACAATAAATTTTCGAGATCTTAAAGATATAACAACAAACTTTTTAAGCTATTACTCCGTAATATATAAATTATGGTTATACATAAAAAAATTTCTTAAGAAAATAAACAAATCATGACTTGAGGTCATGAAAAAAAACATAAGGCTTTTATATTAAGATAACAAAGAAAAACGATATCAATATGGTTTGATAGGACGCGTAATTTATGTTGACCAATTTAAAATAAATAAAATATTATCTACCATCAATAGCAAGTAAAGCACTAACACTTCAATCTTTATGAATATGTTCTTCGGGTATATTTGCATATACATCAACCTTAGATTAATAAAAACAGATCAAATTTGAATAATATGAAACTAAGGTTCAAGAGATAAGCCATATGTCAACCAATAAATAGGTCTAAACATGCAATTAAATTAAACGAGACATGCAGAACCCGTGCTACGCACGGGCTAAGAATCTAATTGTTAATCGTGTATTCTTTCTGTATATTGGCGAGTGTATACTTAATTATTGTTTCGTCTGTTGTATGAAATGTTTTAACTTTCTTGTATAAAAATTTAAAATTATTTGATGTTGTTTTGGTTTTGTGGTGTTGTATTTTATATATGGGCTTTTGGTTATTAAGTTGTGATGGCTTTGTTTCTTTTGGCCTATTACTTATTTGCATGATAAAAAAAATGACTTTATTTCTTTTGGTTTATTACTTAGCCCTACAATACTTGTCTATTAGATGGTTTTTGCATGGTAATATGAAGCACACAGGGTCTACCTAATTGGTCATAGTTTAATGTGCGTTAAATATTTTCTTTATTATGTTTGTAAATTAAAGTTTGTGTAATAATGTATATATAATAATGCCACATAAACTGTATAAAAATCGTTACAAACCTTTTTAGCTTCACCTCATTTTATTGTACAACTAATTTCATTGAAAATTAACATTAAAGTCTAACTAATATTAATAAATTTTATCAATAAGCTCAATTCTAAATAGCTAACTAAATGAATATTAATTAACACACTATTAATAATTCCTAAAACATTTGGACTCCACTATTATGTCTTAAACTTAATTTTTTTAATTTACAAATGGCTTTGAGCAAAAATTATGTACATTTTCTTTTATATTCATTATTCAAGTTGCATGCTTACATAAACTAATCATGCTAAAAGTATCATTTAACCATTTAAATGTTGCTTTACATACATGCTCGTGCACATTTTCTTTAATCAATTCGCAAAAATGTGAGCTACATCAATAGAAAACACACATAAATTACTTGTATATGAAAATGCATTAACATAATACATATATCTATATATTTTGCATTAGGTTAAATCATCAATTATTTTTGCAACCTTTTCAACTTCTTCTCAATCCATAGCCGACTTTTAATTTTATACTAATTACTAAATATCATGTGATAATTTCCGGCAAGCCTTGCACTTCCATCTCGATGTTGTATATACTTCACATTAAATGCACCGGTTTTGTTTTTCGATAAAAGTTTGAACTATTGCTTATGTTTAAAACTTAACTTTTTTATTTGATATTATAATTTACAAACAGATTTAAGTCAAAATTATGTATTTTTTCCTTTTTTGACCAAGTTAATTACAAAGATCTAAAAGATGTGTGAATCATCTCCAAAATGTTGCAAAAGAGAATTTACATACCGCTACCAACAATCAAAGATCTAAAAGATGTGTGAATTATCTTCAAATGTACATACTAAATGTGATTTTGGCTGGTTTATATAGGCATGAATTAGGTTAAATCATTAATTATTCTTGCAAACTTTCGCAACCCTTGCACTTCATTTAACCGACTTTTAATTCTATACTTAATGTCATATGATCAATTCGAGCAACCCTTGCACTTCATCTCCTTTCATGATTGTATAGTTATTATGAGGCTGCATTTAATTCCAAGCATTAGCTATCTTGTACTTTATGCAACTACTAAAAGACTCCAACTCGTTTTTAACTCTACAACCTCTGTCTTCATTACTCCCCCTTAAATTTTAGGACTCAATCTTATATGTTTATAGATATTAATATGTAAATGAGGTTAAATACGCACGTACCTTTTCGAATCGAAAGAGAAGATGTGATTCAACGACAAAACAAACCTTTTTATGCCATCTTGGTCTTTCACATCATTCGTACAATTAAGCTGCTACTCATTCTTGATCGAGTATTCTTTCTTTCTCTTTTACGTCTCTCATTGTTCTCTTCAAGTAAAGAACTATCGTGCTGATAACGTGTTACAAAATAAACAAGAACAAGAGAGGAAGAGAGAATTCTTATTAAGTTGTAATCCAAGAAGTTATAAGAGTGATCTACTTATAGAGTAAATGATTACATATAAACCCTAATGGGCCGGGCTAGTAAGCTAAGAGTGAATAGACATAAGCCTATAATATTAAATTACAACAAAGTAAACATTTTCTTTTCAAAATTGGGAGGAAACACTTTACTTTAATAATCAACAAAAACACTAACTTTCATTCTATTCATTTTCTTTATTCTTTAAATGTTACTCGAGAACACAACTTTTTATTTCTTTTCTTTTTTTTGCTTGACTCTGACTCGAGAACATAGTGTTAGTGACGAGGTGACGTCCGAACGATTCAGATAAAATTGCGTAATCCCTGTAAGTATTTACGATTAACAAATGTCCAAATTTGAAAACCCATTAAATTATTAAAATTTAATGTAAACTGCCGTAAATTCCTTTTTTTTTTTTTTTTAAATCCATTTTCTTAGGTGGTTTAAGTTCACAAAACTTTCAAAAAAATAATATTGACGTGGACATGTGTCAAGTAAGTATGGAAAGTGGGAAAATATGAAAAACGTTTTTCATTAATTTGCTAGCTTTGATAATAAGGGAGTAAAATGAAAAATTGTGAAAGTTAAGGGGTTAAAGCATGCAAATAAAAAAGCTTGTTGAGAACACGACTAGCAGCAGAACCCTCATTCATCATCATCATATCTTAAAAAGCAAAAAACCAAACTCAACGACAGAACCAACAACAAGAAAGAAATGGGTCGGACACTTGTGTCTCAGTTCCTCAATCTTTCAAATGCTTGTCCACGTTTCACGTATTTCACTCTCTTCCTTTATCATTTCATTTTATATTAGTGTATAGCTGAATTTTTACATTCGTGATTTTGTTGAAATGTTGTTTGTTACTATATTACTTTCAATGAATTTATGGGTTGCAAATAGCTGTTCTTGATACTAAAGGATGACAATGTGAATGGTATGTTTAATTGGATGAGATACAGTTAAGATATATCTTCACTTTTGGTGAATTTCAAATACTTGCATGATACAAGCCAGCATCCAGTATGCATTCAAAAATGATGGTGGTGGAAGATACCATATTAAGCTCTGGACAAATTAAAAACACTTGGTCTAAGAAACTCTTTAGACATTGTTGTGCTGACAAACAGTATTTGCAAAACCATAAGAAGATCCATATTTTAACATAATTCAACTAGCTAAACAAAGGCATTTGAGGTTCTGATACGGATCCGCACTCCATGAAACGTCAAAGGACAGATCACAAGATCCGGAAATTACATCTGCACAATCAAGTATATGAGAGTTAGTTGTATTCCACTGTCACTAGATCACTTAAAAACATTTAAATCACTTCATCTAAAACAACTAATTTTTGTCATGATATTTAGCAAGTCAACCCAACCTGCCCATGACTTCTAGTAAAAACCCAAAACATCAGCTGTACAACTGTTTGGTAAAACTATTGTACCTATATATTATTATTACTATAAAAAGTAGTCAACTTTATTGAAAAATTGAACTTGAGCCGTCAGTTGTACCGAGATGCGAAAAGAACACTAAATTGTAAATTGTGCACGAACGAATCATTTCGAAAGATTGTGAAAACATAGATGAAAAACATATTGTACTCGGCAGTTTTTGTCTAAAACATCCATTTAAAAGCATACCAATTTATTAAATTTTTACAGAAACAGTGGTTTATTTGCAATAGTAAAAAACCAAATAATACAACAGTTGGAAAAATAAATGACTGAGGTAAAAGACACATACCCAAGCAAGCCACGACCACGCCATGTCCTAGGTGTGACAGACAAGTTGATTGAAGACCCTTGTCTCATAACTAGCATAGGTACAGGACGCCCTTGATTCTTCTGTGCTTCAGAAGCAAGCTTTGGTAGCAAATTATCACCATACTCAACATTTCCAAATTTCACAATTTGGTCTCCAAGTTGTAAACCATCCTCTGCTGCTGGAGATTCTTCTGTTATTTCATCCACCATTGCAAAGGGCCTACTCACATTCACATCCACATCCATGCCACTGATGTAACTTCCATTAGATGTACTAATGTCATCTGCAACTTGGCTGTTGGAACCTGCAAAAAAATCAGTCAGTTTGTTTCATAACATATGCAAAGAGGTTTTTTCTTAGCAAAAACATAAAATTTTAATTATTATGACTAATTCATCAATTTATTTACAGACACCAACCTGTGTCTATAGCAGTTGAAGATTTAGGCGCAAGCCTTACTGAATGCAGAAGTTCTATACTTTTGCTTATTTTCTCCGTGATATCCTTGTGATCACTCCTCAGTCCTGTACAATGCAAATTAAGAAAATTGGTTAAGTTTCTGAAATTTGCACCACTCAGAAGACCCCATGTGCTCATCATGGATATTACAAATACACTGAAAAAATTTATTGATTTTATCTCTAGACAAGGCGATATCAATTGACAAGAAATTTAACTAAAAGTATGAACAAGGATTGTGTATTGACTGCATTCTTTAACAAATGTCATATGACCAATCAGGAAAAGGGTAACATATATATGAACCTATCACTTTTCTGCTATACATACTACCCAAACATGAGAACACATATTTGTTAATATAACTTGTATAACAGACTGTGACAGCTGCCAGCCTTTAAACTAATTAAGTTTAGACATTAATCAACCATGCTAAATAGTTATGTAAATGAAGGAAAACCGAAAACATGTTATGTTCATACATGAAAGAAGCATTACATAAAGTTCAACATAACCGGGTGAAATAAGCACAAATACTACCAACGCATTGAGATTAACGTTTGCGATAATAACAATAATATTAAACAAACCTGCAAGTCTATTTCTGTCTGCTCGCACTGCTGGAATATCAATGTCAGACCTCGGAAATCCCTGCAGAAAATAAACTTTTCAGAAACATACTTCAAGTAAACTCCAAATTCTCAAATGTACTGAAACTTCTATAAAAAGTGATTAGTGGCATGAACAAGAGCTATCCTAGTCAATATACCGTACGATACTTAAAGGCTACAAGTATAGCAGATCTAGTTTAACATGGTAAGTTAAATTGATATCAGCAATACGTATCAACTATAACTATATACAAGATTTTCTGATACGGTAAATGTTTCAAGGGATATTAAACTCTCAGCAATGAAAAAGGAGGAACCATCGCAGCATGTTCAAAGACATGTATACGCACATAAGCAAAAAATCCTTTATTTGATTAGGACTTCAAAGCTAGCAAGAGCGCCTCTTCTTGCTGTTCACAATGGTGACTTACACACAAAGAAGGTGAAAAGTGCACCATTATTAGCTAATTACACATGAGGGAAACAGTGTACACACAAGGTCCTCGAGTGAATAAGCAAGGGGTCAGAAGAAAGCTAAATGACTATATCAGGGGTTAAGAGCTTCAACTTTTGACCATGAGAAAGTATTAGTAAATCCTCATGTTTTACTCACATTACACACTAAGAACCTATTCTCCAACTCAAGTCGAGTACTGTGACACTTAGTTTTCTCGGTTTGCAATGTGAGCTTAATACCTCTTATGCCTTTAGTAAAATTCAAATCTCAGAGTACAAGCCCATCCCCTCAAATTAAGAGTTCACAGTGCAAACTAGGATTACATTTAAAAATGTGACTCTTTTACAGAAACGCTGGCTAAAATGGGTAACTGTGGGTCCACCAACAGATAAGCAATCATCATATCTCTTCTTTAAGAGATATAGAAAGATCGGAATTTCCTACTCCATCACCCTCACATGCACAAGAGGACTTAAATATACAGCTAGTGGTGGTATCCCTACCCAAGAAGACATACCCCCTTCCTTTCCTCTATGAAAGAAGAAGGAAATAGTGATAATAGCATAATGCAATTCAATGGGATCACGATTCACTACATTGCACACACATAATTAGCATAAATGGCATTGCGATAGCAGTAAAAATGGTCATATAAGCAAGGTTCAACACTTCTATAGAGGCAATGCACTAACTACGACAAGAAGAAAGAGCTTAAACATACATCTTGATAAAAAAATTTAAGCTGGATGATTTCTCTATTCCAAATTTGAGAACCAACATATGTTCCAAAATCACAACTTCAGATTATGAACTTGTTTACTAATAAAGTGGTTATAAAGATCATTAACCCAATAACTTCACATGTTAACGAAGGTTTTTCAGCAAAGTACAATCCCTGGTTTACAATTTTCTCATTATTTCATTATTATCAGCAACTGATTCACAAACTTTCATAGCTAGTACCCTCTATCTACCAAAACAAAACAGATCCATTCAGACTACCAATGATTGATCACATCTTACATCAAAAGAGTGGCTGTTAGATATTGGATAGTTAGAGTTTGTTTCTTGTATCTACATGGTAGTACAAATACTTCTTTTATATTCTCAACTGTAATCATAACTTATACACATAGGGGTTGTTTGGGTTTGTGTTTGCAAAACTAATGATGCAACTGGCTATAATCATTTCTTTTTTACTTTCTCTCACTAGATAGATTAAATTAGCTGTTCCAAAACCAATAGCAGACTCCAAGCTCAAAAGGGTGTTTGTTTAACCTTATTTTTGGGTATATAAGCTTATTCTCAATAAGCCTATCTTTTCCCGCTTATTTCCTGACTTATGAGCTTATTATGACATGCAGATGAAAAATAAGTCGAAAAAATTTGGGTCATGAAACATAGGGTATGTTTGGCAAAAGTAATTGTGGAACCGGAGATAAAACTGTAGATGAAGATGGAGCGGGAGATAGATTATTTTTATAAGCTACGTGAACAGGGACGGACCCGGAATTTTTAAGACGGTGTTGCACAAAAAAATTGTTAGGCTAAGTAAAGTTACACTGAAAGAAACGAAAGTAGCAACAAAAATTTTGGGGGTTGCACATACCACAAAAACGGCAGCTTTCAAATTTTTTTGCACTGCGTGACCTAAAATCGGGTGTAGCCCGTGCCACACCCGACATACATGTGGGTCCGTCCATTAACGTGAAGTAGCATTTGAATTTAAGAGATTATGGAAGATTATTTTTTTGAATAAGTTATGTTGCCAAACAAAGTGGCTTAGGGTGTAGAAAAGTTTTCTTAATTTTCTTTCTTTAGTTTTCTTGAGAACGAAGTAACTCTTGTTTCTCTAAGGAACCTTTTGAAAACTGAAGAAGTCTAAATTCAAGTTGTCTAACGTTGTGTGTTTGTAAGAAAAATTTTCTGGGAAACTTGTCTGTCATCTACCAACAATTAGTTTTTCAAACAATAAGGGTAATCTCCTACTACTAATCTTGTGTGTGAAAATAAGCCAAACCAAATAGTAATAATCTTTAAAAACTGCATTGAACTTAACAAAGTAAAGAGAATAATAATTTATATCATAAGACGGAATAATAGAAAAGTACCTCGGAGTCGAGGAGGTTGCCGGAAAGACCAGGACCACCAGGCTGACACAAACGTTCGATGATAACATTCATCTCCGTCTCCAAATCACTTCGTTTGTCCATCATTTTCTTCACTTCCAATTTCAAATCTGTTCCCACCATCTTTACCTTCTTTTTCCGGTGAAATTTTTGGGGTTTGGTTTTTATAAAAGAGGACAACTCAATAACTTTCTTGATTAGCAAGAAGCCAAGCGCCCCATATATGTAAGAATGTTACGATTAAAGCCCTTGTCCTTATACATATTTTACCACTTTCAACCTTCTACCTCTCTCTCTCTCTCTCTCTCTCTCTCTCTCTCTCTCTCTCTCCCCAAATGTTATACTTTTTCAAATATCTTGTACATATTTTAAAAAATTGGTGATTAAACACGATTCAAACTGAATGAAAATAATATGAGTTATGCGTTATAAACGAAAATGATAATAAAAGTTTACGGTTTTCATATATAGTTTTCTTAATTTTTCACTTTCAAGAATATAGGTTTTTCTTTTATATATAGTATAGATATAGATGAGATTGTGTTTAAGGTCAAACATGCATTAACTGCTTGTATATCTGAATTTAACTTCTCTCAACCGACTTTATGTATCACTGGTTATGAATGTTTTTGTTTCTTAAACGTTGCCCTTAAAATATTATCCGTGTGAAAACGCGAATTTATAGTTCAAAACATTACCAAGGGGCTTTGTGTCATAATAGTACCTCTTTTGTTCAAGAAGCTCTCTAACCAAATGGTTGTGGATTTAAGTGATGCTAAGGTCATGTGAGATTGATCTGTTGTATATATATTGTGAAATTGAGAGTTGGCGTTAAAAAAAAACAAAATAAAAATTGATTTTTGACCCTCCTTTAAGACCTAATTTAATGGCATGACGCAAATTGCCCAGTGTGTTAGACATTGCTTATTTGGAATTACCAGGTTGTGTTACTAATAGAATACAAAACACACATGTTCAGACTAGAAATTCAGTTCATAACAAACTACCAGCAAGTTCTCCAAAAAAATCCAAAAACAGAAATAACCTATACAAAGACTTCCATGTATCTTTATTTCCTTCACCAATATTTACTGTTTGTTGAGCTAGAAAATCCATTTTCACATGCATCATTTCACTGTTTCATTTTAGACACTCACCAATATGTTACATTGACTCATTGAACCAAAGGACCGAGCTCATCAACTCTTCCATCTTGCGAGGAATGTCTTCCATTCTTCAGGGTAGCCATCGCTGTTGTCAACGTCAGGTTCTATCCAGCTCCGTCTTATGGTGGAAAATTTGGTGGTTCAACAGGAAATCATATCCGGGAAAACTCAGGGTGCCAAAATAATTCTTGAGATGAGGTTCGTTTCTTCGGTGTGCAAAATAGGTGCAAGAGAAGTTCATAACCGCGAAAGTAACATACGAGTCTCTAAAGTAATGACGATAGCAAAATTTTCAACGATCGGAAATCATGGTAGGGAGTTTCAAAATTAATTCAAAACACCAAATGTGAGACATAGCAGAATAGTCATCAGCATCTCGAATGCTTAAGCAACCAATCTCATATCAGAATCGAATCGAAGTTGGCTTTCCAATGAAAGGCAGATTTTCATAGCAGATTTTATTATTCCAAGGGAAAAGAAACATTCTTATACCCGTGGTTACATACCACAAGATTCCTCATGGAAACAAGGATGGATCAAACAAGGTCAAATAATGTCGAAAAGCTTACAGATGATTACCAAAAAAAACAAGAGACGATCATAGAGGGCATCAAATACATCATCGTCTTGAAGATTCTCAGAATGCCCAAAGAGATATCAAAAGGGATTAACAAATATATCAGGGATTGAAGATAAATCAAAATAGCGTTATGCATTACCATGCAATCTTAAATGCCTTCCAACTTACTAGTGGTAAACTTAGGTGGTGCAAAATCTCTAATTCCAAAAAGGATGATTCTAAAAAGGCATAGCTAAACGTAAGGCACTGATGAACTCAAATAAGTACATTTTATTAGCATCATTTATCCTATTTATTTAACTTGTTTTACTTTATTATGTATGAGAATCGGTGCTTTAATGTTTACTTTAGTGATTCTCAGGTAAAAACATGTAAAAGGTGAAACTTGACAATTTTGGACTAATTACGGAGCAAAACGAACAAGATGTCAAAAGTTTACTGAAACCCAGAAGATGCGCCGTATCTCACTCAACAGTTACGCAGCAATATCATACTTAGATGAATTCGAAGACCATTGCCTGACTTTGAAGAATGCGCCGCATGGAATTCTACCATGCGCCGCATATGAAACTCTGGTCAAAGAAGAAGATCAAGCTCGTTCTACTCCAGATACGCCGCATCACACAATTGACATACGGCGTATCACTATCAAGACTTCACCAGAAACAATCCAAGACAACTGAAGGACATGCGCCGCATAAAGATTCAAGTTACGCTGCATCTAAAGGCGGTGTACAAATATTCCAGAATATAATAAGCTTGGGCACCACGCGAAGTTAAGTCAATGCGCCGCATCTCATCATTACATGCGCCGCATCGAACCCTCAGACATAAACTATAAATACCCCANAGCACCAGGCTGACACAAACGTTCGATGATAACATTCATCTCTGTCTCCAAATCACTTCGTTTGTCCATCATTTTCTTCACTTCCGATTTCAAATCTGTTCCCACCATCCTTTACCTTCTTTTCTTCTTTTCCGGTGAAATTTTGGGGGTTTTTACTTTTTATTAAGAGAGGACAACTCAATAACTTTCTTGATTAGCAAGAAGCCAAGCGCCCCATATATGTAAGAATGTTACGATTAAAGCCCTTGTACTTATACATATTTTACCACTTTCAACCTTCTACCTCTCTCTCTCTCTCTCCCTCTCTCCCAAATGTTATACTTTTTCAAATATCTTGTACATATTTTTAAAAATGTTAGACGAGTACTCATGCATATCAACGTGAATTTATATCAGCAGATAGTTGGTGATTAAACACGATTCAAACTGAATGAAAATAATATGAGTTATGCGTTATAAACGAAAATGATAATAAAAGTTTACGGTTTTCATATATAGTTTTCTTAATTTTTCACTTTCAAGAATATAGGTTTTTCTTTTATATATAGTAAGTATAGATAGATATAGATGAGATTGTGTTTAAGGTCAAACATGCATTAACTGCTTGTATAACTTCTCTCAACCGACTTTATGTATCACTGGTTATGAATGTTTTTGTTTCTTAAACGTTGCCCTTAAAATATTATCCGTGTGAATTTATAGTTCAAAACATTTACCAAAGGCCTTTGTGTCATAATAGTACCTCTTTAACCAAATGGTTGTGGGTTTAAGGGATGCTAAGGTCATGTGAGATTGATATGTCTATATATATATACTATCTAATAAACGTGAATAATGTACAAGCCCCCTAAAACACACTTTGTATTTAATTTTCTGATGTGTCTTCAATCCTATTGGCTGGAGATTAATTGCGTACAACCCTTATTATGCTGCTCATTTAGTCAAAGTTGGTAGGAAAACAAATTAGGTAACTAATTAAATCATTCAATTATTCATTCAACTTAATATGCTACGTTTATTTCTGTTTTGTAACCGATAAGCTTCACCCATTCAAAACACAATCAAAATTCAATCAATAAACACACACGGCAAGCCACAATTAATACCACAATAACAGTTTGTTCTCTTTGGATTCAAAATCATCACTTATCAATTCAATTCATAACATAGATTCAAAAACACTAACCAGTCACAAATCATGTTCTCTTCGGATTCAAAATCACATTCCATTGAATTTTTCTTATTTTAGATATGTGTTTTTGTTGTTGTTGTTGTTTGGGCAGGGCAATACACAATTCGATTTCAAGGTAATCTTAATCTATTAAATCTTTTTATTTAGATCAACTCCCAACAATCCATCTAATTGCTATGTAGATGAAATCAATTCAGAAAGATTTTAATGCTTTGGTTTAAATCGCATATCACAAGCTATTTTGATGTTTTTAATATTCAATTTAATTCTATTTTGATTCTATTGATTGCAGGTAAATAAGTTGTAAGATGAAGGTTTTTGTTAAGGGAACACATTTTGAGATTGGTGTTAAACCACAAGACATGGTTCGTGTTTGTTTTGATTTTAATTTATTTTAGGGATTCTCATTGATATAGTAATTGAATTTTGTGTTTCTTTGATTAGCATGTGTTGATACTTGATTTAGTCTTACTAAATCGATTTTTTTTAATGTTGTAATTAGAACTTAAACTACAAATCTGAGGCTGAAAGATTATACGATTGAGGTACAGGTCTTTTTTTAGGATTGCATTTTTTTTTTCAAGTTTGTGGCTTGCTAAAAATCCCTACTTTGCTCCAATTGTCACATCAATTTCGCATGCCTTTGGTTTAGTTATTATAGCTTAAGCATTATAATTTAGTGAAGAACACTCCTACATGATTCTCCTCAATTTGTTGTTGTATCTTTGTAACAGGTACCAGTAACAACCAGCACTAAGGAGGTCGCAGTTCCCATGAAAGTTTTCAACCTTTAAACTGTTTGACTGAAGGTAAACTCATACAACTATATTTGTGATTAGCGCTATGTAGGTTCATATGAATGTAGAGAGTTGTAGCCAACATTATATTAGTTAATGTTACCAAACGATCAGAGCGTCCTTCTTCTTTTAGAACTTGAAGGTACCAAGCTTTTGACACAACCATGAAGACCTACGTACCTTATGGTTCACCGACACAGGTAGTTTTGTTTATACCATAGAACTTGAATATGCTTGCCCACACTGTGATTTTTAAAGGAACACAGAGATTTAATAAAAAATCAACATGGACATACATGTGCATTTTTGTCACCAAAATTACACACCAAGTAAACCTTCACGTCACCCCTAAAGTATGCAACCAAAAAAGAAGTCTTTATCAACCTAAAGTAACCCATATCAGTAGTGCTTCAAAGATTATTGTTTAACACCTTTATAAGAATTATAATTAAGGGGTGTTTGGATTTGTGTTTAAGAGCCGATTATTGGGATTTCGAGTTGCGTAGGTGGCTTGAACCTCTTACATAACCCAAAATTGTGAATAGATGGCACAATCCTATTTAACATGTCCACTGAATATCTAGATATCATATACCAATGCTAGAGTACGCATTCATTAGTGTATATGTATTAGTAGAATTAAGATAGAATAGATTATATCCATAATAGTTGTATACTATTAGTACTTTCTTTGTTTAACTTACAGAACTAAAGCGAAGTTGTTGTTGTTTCTAAGTAACTTGATCAGAGATTATGTACTACACACGCTATAGCTCATACATGTTATGAAAGAATATCCAATAATTTTTTAGCAAGGAACTACAAATGATGTATGTGACTAATCTATTGTGTTTGTTTGCGTATTTTGTTGCAGATCTTGATTACAACGTACCTGGAGGTATATATGCTTCTCTTTTTCTATCATTTGTCTAATTGTTAGTCATTTTGTTGTATGAATATATGTATTGATATGCTATTTTAATAGGAAAGTTGAACCGGGGATTATCTGTTGTCGACAATTATCAGCTTCTTAAAAGAGGATAACTGATGACGAGATTTTCCTTTCATCTCCCCTTGGTTGGTGAATTGAATGGGTAATTACAATATTCTATAACCAATTTAAGCGTTAGTAATTTAGAAAGATATACTTACATCCTTCATGTTGTTAAATGTTGCAGCTTCAAGCACACTTTCTTGTGCTTGATGATATCATGGACGAGTCTCATGTCCGCAGAGGGCAACCCTGATGGTTCAGATTACCCAAGGTGTGATTTTAGAGCAATAAGCCATTATGTAATGTAATTTTTATTTTATTCTGACTATGCTTAAATTTGAAATAATTGAATCTAGGTTTGTAAGATTGCTGATGGAATTCTTCTTTGCAACCATGTCCCGAGGATTCTTAATAAACATTTCCGAGGAAAGCCTTACTATGTGGATGTTGTTGACCTGTTCAATGAGGTCTGTTGTTCTTCATATATTCAACGTGTCAATGATCATATGTACTCTTTTTAGATTATATTCTTAAAGATGAAAATGCCCAAAACCTTTTTGAACTACACAAGGCTTTTGGATAAATGTGCTTTAGTGTACAAGTGTTCAAATGCTACAAGTACAGGTTTTTTTCATTGCTTCATTTAATTGATAATGTGTGAGTGGGTAAATGTTAGAATGGGTTGATAATAGGTTATTAGCATTGTAGTTAATACATTGAGAATGGGTTGTTGGTTGAGAATGGATTAGTTCATTGGAAACGATCTTAGTGCAAAACTTAGTTTGAGTTTTATAATAAGGGCCCTCTATTTTAGTAGCCATGTCTACATATATAGAATCTCTACATTACAACTCTGAACCGAATATCAGCTCAAGCTACTTTAACAAACATAAAAAGATTGTCATTTTACCTCTCATGATTTGTTAACAGACAACATTCTATTATAAGACTATCTACTAACACTATATGATAATACTATCTACTGTAACGATTTTGTTATAGTCGAGAATCGCTTCATGCTTTGTATTGTTTTTTTGTTTATTTTTTTGTTTTGTTTTTTTTTTTTTGTTTATTTTTTTTTTATTTTTTTTTTTTCATTCTTATACAATTTAAGTATAATGAAAAGTTGATTACGAATAATGGAGTTGTAAAATTATTGAAAGATGGTTGGCGTTTTGAAATTGAAGAGTTTTAGATAAGTTACGGGTATAACTTCAAAAAGTAAACATATTTAATATATAAAAAAAAATAGTTTTTATTAGTTGTTGCAAAAAGAATGACTTAGAACAAATAATGAATGTGTATTAGCATTTTTTTAAAGTTCATGAATCATTCCTCACCCATTTGGGACAAGCAAAGGGTAGTTCTAAATTAAGAATTTTAGTAACTCAATGCTTTTATACTCATCTTTTTAGCATATTAAGTCGTTTTTGAAATGGGTCAAAATAGGTATGGGTCGATATGGGAGGTTAGTTGTAATTGTCAAATGTGTCATATCTTCTTTTGAAATTCTAATAATTCATACAAGTATCTTCTATGGGTTGGGTATGTGTTATGTGCGTATAATCTTTCATGAGTTTTCATATAGTATCTCAATTTTTTAATGTTTTTCTTTTACCTCGGATTTGGTATTTGTCAAATGGGTCATATCTTCTTTTGAGTTTTCATATGTTATCTCAATTTGTTGATGTGCTTTGCCATAACTTATACACGACCCTTTGTAAATTTATTGCATGTTATTATGTTGGGTGGGAGGAGTCCTTAGGCTCATGTGTAGTAGATAAATAACTAAGTTTACTATTTCTTTGTTATATCAGGTATGTGCTTCTTTACACTAATTTAATTCAAGTTAGTGATGTATGTCGTAATAATTTGCAATAGTTCTTTTTGGAGGTAATGAAAGTTCCACATATTCCAGCTCGAAGTATTTAATTTTACGAAATGTTTGTAAGTTGCGTTGCACGGGTCATAACACAAGTAAAGTTGTCTATTATGTTTTTAATCTCATAAACACTGTAGTATCAGTAGTGTTTGTAAGTTGTCTTTGATTTTCTCATGTTGCGTTTGATTTTATTTTATGAACTGTTTGTAAGTTGTCTTTGATTTTCTCATGTTGCCTTTTAATATGAATGCATATAAGTTATGCCTATATCATGTCTTTGTTGAGTTAATTATTTCTTGCTATGGTGGTTTAGGTATAAAGCATAGGAGATGCCAATAACATGGGGAACTAGGAGTTGGTAAGGTTTATGTTTTCATGGTTGCCCCTGATGTGGTATCGGGTTGCCAATCGCAGTTTAGTTGTATCGAATTATCACGCAATGAGGAAACTAATGGCTAGAAACAATGACCATGGAAAAAAATTCAATTAAGGTTCTTTACATTGTTCACCTATGAATAACTTATTTCACATTATTCACTAATGAATAGCTTCTTTGACAGTGTTCACTGATGAATAGTTTTTTAACTTTATCTATTTGTAAATATTTACTTTGCTTCATCTTTTGTTTGTTTTGAGTAGACAAACATTTTAATATGGAAGAGCATTTTTCAGCCCTTAAATTAACAATCAAAATTGTCAATAGAAAAATATTACTCCGTAAATATTATAAATCATTATCCAAGTATTTTAAAATAAAATTTTCTTCATATTTAAAGAATGGAGAACCACATCTCCATATTTAGAGTTTTTTTTTTTTTTTTAAGCGAAGGAGATCCTCAATATTAGAGGANCTCAAGTCTGCAATGGCCTTAAGAATCTTGGCATGTTGCCAATTCTATTAACGATATCAAAACCTGAACTGACAACGCTCTTCGCCGCCACACTTTGTGGTTGATACTTGTTGTCTGCTGTTATCGCTTGCAGCTTACGCAATGGTGGGGGATATGGCAAAAACCAAAAAGAGGAAAGCAGAAAATGTACATTGAATCATGATCTTAGCCAGGTCCTGAACACGAAAGAATCCGCACAGGTATGCATCGCAGATCCTTTGAAATACATGCACCACTACATTCGACAGGTGGAAATTTGTGTTATATAGTGTGTTTGGATAATACTTATGCACGAAATAATGTGCATTTTGGATCATGGTCCATTCCAGAAACAAGGCGTGTTTTGCGACCAAACTGAGATTATATATATCAGGTCAAAGCCGATAATGACTTTTGAGATTCGTTATTTTTAATTGCACCGTAAGTCGTAATAATATATTTTATTGCATGCGTTGTTTATTGTTTTATATCTCATATGCCAACATAGGAGTTATGCTTCATTATCAAATCAATTCAGGATGTTCGGAATCCCCTTGCTCTTTAAACAGCTGGCTACGTACATAATGTATCCTTGCATTAGTTATATGTAGGAAATAGAATCTGCTATTTGGACACAGATTTAAGTAGTAGGTATTATTGGTTAATGTGAAGCAATATATATGGTTCTGGAGTCCAGACCAACCCAAAGCTTGACTTCCGTTTCATCTCATTAGTTCATGTTGCAACTCATAAGCATGGAGTATAATGTCTGGTGACTTTTTTACAGGTTCAAGATGACATTCGTCAGATGCCATGTAACTGCCGTCTCAGGTACATGTCAGCCTCAGCTACCACCAAATTGTGGCGGATTCATCGAACGCCTGTGGTCTGACATCAACTACTCCAGCTGGATTAAAGCTGCAAGACAAAGGGCTTCACAAACACATACAAACGTTGTTTACTCTGTATAGGTTTTTCAGACTCCATTCCTGCGCCTACTGGACCAAGCGAACCAACGCCACATCCGAATGGAATGCCAGATGAGGGTGAGCAGTATGCATTTGTTAAACCTTATGTTTACCGCAAATTGTTGTTTATATTGCAAGTCATAAGCCATTTTCGTAACGTTTATTCTGAACAATTCTTATCCACATTAACAGCTTTCAATTTGCGTATGCCTTTCCTTATAATTTGCTACCTGTCTTGCTTGCACCTCAGGTACGTCTGATTTTCGTTCACCATCAAGTACCAGTATCGCCAGATACTGGTATTGCAAAGGGGCTGACCATCGGGCTTCCCAACTGTACCAGTGACAGGAAACCAAACGCCGCCCTCAATACATTCAGGTTAGGAATATGCACTCATATTAGCGTATGTCTAAAATTTACTTTCGCGCTCGGAGTAGGATGGAAAATTTTGAATAGAAGTTAAATAAGGAGGACCATACTCCCATTTGCAATAGCCACCAAGAACATGAAGAGCCCATTTGGATGAATGCTTCAGGACAAGAATAATTCAATTTGTTTGGTTTTGATACATTGAAGCATTTACATTTTATTTTTAGTGACATTTGGTATTTTACTCAGGTAAAACTGATTCTATGACCTAATGTAAGCTGTCCTTGCAAGTGCTACATTTGGCTATGAACCACAGTTTTTGTATAACATTTATGCACGAGATATATGTATGGCTTATGTATGGAAGTTTACACCACTGACTGAACGCAACGGAACCTCCTTCTTTAGCACAACACCCCGCCGCAACGCGCGGGCTTCCAACCTCGTTGTATACATATATGCCAGAGAAATGCTTGATGTGATACAAAAGTTTCCTAATCAAACTTATATGATTCGAAAGTGCATATACACATATACAGGGCGGAGCATAATAGACCGCGGATCGATCCGAATCGAGAAACCAGACCGAACATATTTCGGTCCGGTCTCCGGTGTTTTAGACCAACTCGTTTTTTGGTCCAGTCCGTTTTTTAGATATAAGAGAACATTAAAGTATGCTGCACTAATTATATATTTCAATATCATATTCACTAAGAAGCTAGTAACCGTTATATTTCTAAATTTTGCAATAACTCCTAGCCTTCTTAAACAAAATTCATTTTCTAGAAACCATTCATTAAAATGCTTACTCTTTGGGAAATACATTAACAAAAAACACTTAATTACGCAAACAAACATAAAAAGGGAAAGAAAGATACTTAAAATAACCGATTCATTAAAATCACAATGGTTCGAGTGGCATGTAGTTCTCGCTTGGTGAAGCGGAGAGTATAGCCAATTGCTTTTTACTAGTATACAAAATAAACATATGCAAGCCCAAATCAGTATAAATCAAAATAATTATTGGCATATACAACTCAAGAAAGACCAAAAGTTTCAGTAAAAAGAATTAGCGCGCCTTCATTCAGAACGGTTACATCAACACTACGGCAAATACAAAAGAGATATATACGCAATTCCCCCTAAATAAAACTAACAAACATAATATAACATATTCAGAAAAGCCCAATGACTGTAAGATAAAATCATCAAATTTGCTGACATGATATACTATAGTCTATATATATATATATGAATGACAACTGATAATTTAAAGTTTAAACATAGGCCAAATCGCACAAAAAAGGTATCACACTTAAAGGTCATACTCAACTGCCTTTAAAAAAAAAAGGTCATACTCAACTTTATTCTTCTCAATTTAAGGCATAAATTATGTTTGTGCAATATAAGGTTTTTGCGACTTTTCGAAAGTGATTACTGGTCATAATTTTAGCTGAAATGACTTTTAAATGCTCAATTATAACGATATATCACATTAATTAACCATTTCAGCTGAAAAAAAAATGACTCATAATATACTTCAAAAAAACTTTACACTGCACAAAAAATAACTTGGATAGCTTAAGTGAGAAAAATAAAGTTAGAGTACCTAAAATTCAAACAAATAAGAATATAATATAACTTGATACCTTAAAGTGATACTAGTAGCCTTAAACATACTAAGAATATATTACCAGGGCCGTCCCATGGATTTTGGGGGCCCTGTGCAAAGTGGAAACGAGGCCCCTTAAACACAACTTTTTCATAGATGTAACTAAGTTTCTAAAATCAATGATAAATTAGCACTTAAAAAAATTATAGACATGCATAGAACTATATAATCACTTGAGTTTTTGTTTACTAATTTTGAGAGTTATTATAATTACAATTTAATCATACCAAGTTATTATAATACAGTAGCAACTATTACTTCTAATTTATTCAACATCAGTCAACATAGCTTTGAACTATTATTGGCCAACTCCTTATAGTGTTGAAAATATATATTGTTGATAAAGAAAAGGAAACTAAAGAAAAAGAAATCAATACTGGTAACTGGATGGACAATCATATGAATGATATGAAGACGAATATCGAATTCTATTTGTGTTAAAAAAAAATTCAGAATACAAAATTTAGCCCTCAATATTACAGATATAAACTGTTCTTCAACGTCACAAGAAAAACAAAATAAACTGGATTAAGAATGCAGTTGGGCCTTTGTAGAGTACTACTACAACATTGGACATTATTTTGGGCCCCTGTTGGGCTTTGGGCCCTGTGCAGTTGGTCACTCTGCACAGGCCCAAATCCGGCCATGTATATTACTATATCAAACAAAGACTATGTATCAATCAAAAGTATCAATAATTATATAGAAAATCAATAAGAAGACAAATGACTATATGAAAAATGATAACGGGACAGAAATATAGACCTTGGGTGGATCGAGTTGTGAAGGAAGAGTGAGACCAAGAGTGGTCTTTGCAACACTACTATCATCACCAGCCATTTTTTTAATAATAATAATGGTTCAAATTCGGCAATTCTATGATATATGAAGTATATCTGTTTTCCCTTTTATCGATGTAGTTTAAGGTTTTATTTATTTATTCCATTTTTGGGCCACTCAATCCTTTTTTTATCTTTTTTTATTTTGATAAGAGAATCGCACGGTCTCTTTTATACATTTCTCAAAGGACCAGAATTCAAGGTTCATAAAATAATAATATACCTTCAGCCCGGTTGTAGATTAAATGGAGCCCAATAGCGCAGCCTACTCCTCTATCTTTGTTTTTGTTACATTATTCGTTTTATTTTGTATTTTGTTGGCCACTTGCCACCATGTTCCTTTAGTTACTGTAGGAATTAGTTATGTTTGAAACGAGTGCATATGACGACTTGATTGTTGATGATGCTATTTCCTTTAAAGTATGTGCCTTTGTTTCTTTACACTCGTTTTACTTTTTTTCAAAAATTTGGTCTATACTCTTCGTGTTTTATTGTGTTCGAAATGGAATCCAAAAAAAATAATAATATCGAAAATAAAAAAATAATAAATAATAATAATAATAATAATACATAATCATAATAATAATGATAATAATAATAAGTAAAGATGAAGGGAAACATGTGTGATCGTTCTTCTAACATTCTTGAATCAAACTATCCGCTTTCTGATGAGACGCAAAATGTTACGTTTTTAGGGGTCAGTTTGAGTCCAATTCGTATATTATTGCGGATCGGATTTCACCCCAAAAGTCGCTTCTTCTTGTCATTTTAGGTACTTTTGAGGAGAAAATCACAAAAGACAGCTTTTCGGGCGTTTTGCGGAGTGAAAAAGTGCGGAAAACAACAAAATCTCAAAAGACCCTAAGTGCCGACAGAAGGTGACGCGTCACAAGCTCCAACGTGACGACGTCAGGAACAATGAAGAAAGAATTGGAAGTTACTCGTGACGGGCCAGAGAGTTTCTAGCCTATTTTGGTGACGGCGTCAGGGAGGCCCGTCAGATCTGGAACAAGGCGGCGTGACGACGTCAAGAAGGCCATCCACAAACAACCCTAATCGCTCGGCGTGACGGGCGTCACACCTTGGGCTGCGCGTCGGCAGCCCTATTCCTATATATAATAGAACGATTTTTTTGTTTTAGAGAGGAACTTGGTGGGAGAACTTAAGGGTTAAACCCTAGCTCCGTGTATCACAGACCTTGAGAGGGTACTTTGTTATCCCTCTAACTTGCATGTTTAATCTAAGAAAGTCTTCATTCAATCCATACAATATGTCTACTGTGTTGTATGATTTATGTTTGTGCTTTTCTTCCTTTAACATGCTAGTGCTAAATTAACTTGTGTTTGCTTAGATCTAATGAAACCTAACTTTGATTATCATGTGATGAGTGTATGTTGTGATTGTGATTTGGATGAATGTTTCATCTACGTTTAGACTTAAGAAAACTGGCTAACCTCCTATACGGTAACAAGCTTGAACGTCTTAGGAAACGTGAATCTCGTATGTGCGTTAATCGATTTTAAGGTAGTATTCATGCGTAGGTTGCTATCGGTGAGCTTATGATAGGATGCTTGACGTAATCGTCATACT
>LBNU01023048.1:4985-30715 GCA_014162995.1 Artemisia annua
AGATGCATGCTTGGAAGGCTTGGCACGGCAATCTGGTTTAAGGATCTATTTTCTAATGAATCTGATATGTATTTTGGGGACCTAACCTTTTTATTTCTTTTGGGCCTTACTTTGGTAAACTGGGATGAATGTAAACTTTAAAACCCCGTTTGGATGTGTTTTTATTTATGTTTACTTTATCTCATTCTATTATGACTTGTGTTGGATACCAATCCCCGTAGCACCCCGAAAGCATGAATAGTCTTCCGCTGTACCAAATTTTGGGGGTGTTACACAAACCGAAAGGAAAAATGTCTAAAAGTAAAGAAAACATCAAGACGCAACTTATGAAAAAAGAAGTCACAACGACTGCCTCAGCCGTACCAAAACCAAACCACAATCAAATACTACACTATCATAATCCTATCCTCACGGCTACAACAACACCAACGCATCTCCGAACCTCAACACAAATTAAACTAAACCGCAAATAATCAATTGATCTCAGCTTCATATCTATTCTTGTGTTACATATTGTAAATCAGACCTTTAAAGTCCACAAAAACATGAAAGATATATCCTCATCGACCGTATTCGAAGCCTAGCTTCAATAATATCCGAATACAAAAGATAACAAATAACAATCTTGTTATCTTCTTTTCTTTAATTCGTTCATAGACCACAAACAACAAATCCTAATCTAGACAACACCCACACCATCACTCAATCAATTCTCAAATAAAAATCGAAACAAAATATTTCAGATCTCAGTTTGGTTTATTTTGTATCTCTTATGAGAATTGAAAAACCTTCAAGATTTTCACTAAACAAAATAAAACCAACTCATCACCGATCTTTTAGAAGCCTTGCTTCCTTTTTCTTAACAAAATGAAAGTAACAATAACAAATTTGTTATATTACTTTACATCATTCGATCTCAACAACAATTTAAACGATTAACATAAGTACAATAGGCACCTATCTGAGAACCATTTTTAAAGATCTTGAAGCCGTACTCGATCGTGGATTGGTTTGGGCAGAAAGAGAAGAAAGGACGAGCATATTCAGTAGTGATTCGTGAGTTTGAAAGGGATGAATATTGCTTTGTTGCGTGACTAAGGTTAAAAATGTGAGAATTGATAGACGATTGGTGTGTGAGTTTTGTTTTGTGATTAGATTCGTTAATCAGATAACAAAGGGATGATTTTTTTTTTTTTTTTTTTTTTTTTTTTTTTTTTTTTTTTTTTTTTTTTTTTTTTTTTTTTTTTTTTTTTTTTTTTTTTTTTTTTTTTTTTTTTTTTTTTGGTGAAAAAGAGTTGACGAGATCTATTTCTCTTGATGGCTGCATATAATTGAGATGAGGGTTGTGACATAATTAGGGTAGTAGTAGCTTTATATAATCCTAATTATTAGGTTAAAGGTTATAATGGAGTTGGGTTTGAATTGGTTAACTGGGATTGCTCGGATATCTCGTTATTTTGGGCTTAATTGACGAAAATTTTGAGATATTATAGTTGTGGGCTGAATTTTTAATTGGTAAATGGATGTGTTATTGGACTGAGAATGGGCTAGCCGATCTTTTAAGATAATTGTGTGTTATGGGCCTAAACACGAACAATGAAAGATTGTGATTTATGTTCAAAAAAAAAAATACGAAAATTGTGTACATTGTGGACTTCAATGGGTTAGTAGATTTTGGTTAGTCAATATTAAGATATGGTATTTTGGTCATCACAAATTTTCATATATTTTTGACAAGATCGGGAAAACCATTATCAAGATTCACTAAAACTTCAAAACGGCTGAGAATTTGGACATGGAATTTCAAGTGATCACGGAGTTTATTTGGTATCCCTTATTTGAGATTGAAATAGGTTTCACGAAGGCGTCTACTTATTTCATCATCGAGACTTCATCTATCGATTGATGACTTGCTTGAACTTATAAAGTTTATGATTGGGACTTGGATTATCTAGCTATACCCGATGTAAGGAGTTACATAGTAGTACTCACGGGTTATAGCTATCACTTTAAGGAGTCACATTGTAGTGCTCAGTGTCACACACAGATGTAGATGTGGATGGTCTCAAGAGGTGTTGTACTTATTTTGGCTCTTAGTCGAGTGTATAAAGTAATTAGAGGTTTTCTTCTGCATCGTTCTTCAATCAACAACAGTGCAAGCTTATGTAACAAATTTGGGGAATTCTACTTCATTTTTGTAACACCCCCAAAAATGGGTCGCAGCGGAAGATGATGTCGCTGAGGTGCTACTAAATTGGTACCACAACACAGAGTAAAGAGAACGGATTTATCGTATCTGTTTAGAAGAAATTTCATAATCAAAAGTTTTTGTTTTACATCATTCATTGAAATGCGAAAATATAGGCCCATAAAATAAATTAAGTGGTCCCAAATATATATATCAAAGTAGTCTATGACCGTGCCATTTCCAAGTGCGTCCAAAAGTAAGCTATCGCCTTAAACCTGAAAATACATGTTAAAGTATCAACACGAGGTTGGTGAGTTCATAAGTTTAAGTAAATAAGTAATGAGCGGACCACAAGATTTCAATGAGAGTGACCATTATAACAAATTCAATGTCGCCGAAAAGTATATACAATGCCCTAAGCTCGTGACCCCGAAGCTCAACGTAATGGTATGCAATCAAAGAAATCAGTGCCCCAAATAAGTGTTTGCCAAACACTCGGAAATATTCCGAATGATATGTGTTCGTTTGACAGGTTGGCGCGACCAACTCGGACGGGGGTGTTAACCCAAATAGATCTATTCATAGCATTTGCGCTTACAAGTAATTAACGGTTCATGATTCGCGGGGACTTTAATGGCATAACGGTAACTTAGGCAATGTAACAGTTTTAGTAATTATGTCCAAAAGAAAGTAATTGAAAGTAAATGAGCATGTATTCTCCCCCAAGAGTTTATAAAATAATTAAACGAATAAAAGTGGGGCTATGACTCACCTCAGTTATCAATCTTGATTAGAAATAATGTAAGTCGTGAATAGAGGCCCGATAACTCTAAGCGAAAGCTAAATAATTACCAAATAGATCTATTTATATCACTCGTACATGTTGTAACGTTTAACGTCAAAATATAGTTATGACAACTCGTTAAATTATTAGGTATAAAATTACCTTAGATATAACGCGTAATTTGTTTGTTTCGTACTTTAGGTATGGTCATCTTACTAATAAGTATTTTAGAAAAATCACCGACACGCTTTAACAACATTCTACAATAGTCATTCTAGTTATTTTTGAGAAAAATCAAGTTTTACGTCAAAAATAATCTTTGTTAAATTACAGAAAATGAGTAAGTGTCCTAGTAAAGCTAGTCGTAAAACGATGGCTATTAAGTGTTATCTATCTGTCTCGGTGGATTTAGGAAGTTTGTAGCAGTATCTACAATGTTTAACACTGAACTTTAGTCCATACGAGTCTCAATCCCACATTTATATGGTCTTAAAGTTGGGTGATCAGGCCGTTTTTAGTGTTTCTGGACAGTTTTCAGGCAAAAGTACGAAGTCATAAATCCTTCGTTATATGTTGGTTTAACGAGTGGCTGGACTTTTTAGAAAATAGGCCATGTATAATTCATTTTTGCTACTGATAATAGTTTTCCATAAAGGACTCTAACTATGAGTAAAACGGGCTCAAACATGGTCACTCGCAAAAACAGTTTCACACTTACAAAAATGTTTATACTCAGAGCTGACAAAAATAGTTATCGTAGTCGAAATTTTAAATCTACGTATCTTACTCATTTTAACTCCGTTTCTTAAGTTCCATATATCTCCGGTTTCGTATTTAAATATACTAACTGATTTTTAGTGTCTTGGAGTATCTAGTTAGCTTTTAATGTGCGTATTTACCCTTCGAAAAACCCCTAACAGCATATATTATTTCAGAAAATTGTTTTTCGTTATCTAACTTAGACTTAGCGTATCTTCTTCATTATAAGTCCGTTTTAATCGTTCAAGCGGCCATGTTTTCATTTTTGAGTTATTTTCTATATTTCTACTCAAATCTTACTTCCAACCTACTGATTTTTCCAGATTTTACACAATATGACAGCCTTATATAAAAGTGTTTCAAAAATGTATTTTCTAGTTCCCAAATTATACCAAACCACTTTCAATCACTATAAAACTCTTCTAACTCTACCACATACTTGCCAAGAGTGTCATGTAGCTTAAGTATATTCATAAAAATGAGGGTTTAAAATATAGTAGCTAGTTGTCATTTAATATGTTTAAGAAATCACAAATATGTACTAAAATGATAACAATACATATGCAACCATGCAAATATCATTCTAGGAAATGAAATACTCATATGTAAGTAGTGTAAGGTTATAAAATAAACTTGGTGGCTTACTTGAGGTGATAAGTAGGATGGAAGAATGAAAATTCTAGCTTAAACCAAACCAAATTTCTTAAACCCTTTTATACTAACAACGAGCTCTAATAGATACTTGAACTTGCAAAAACTAATATTTCTTTCTTCCTTGTGATTCGAATGGTGAAGTGTGGAGAGTAGTATGTTTGTATTTTCTTTCTTGCATGTGACTAATGTGTATGTAAGTGTACATGTATATATAGTAAGGTTAGTCACATGGGTCAAAATATCTCGTTAGTCAAAGTTATAGAGTGCCTATAGCCTTCTGATTTGGCCGAATTTTTGGGATAGGAAAGGGGGACACATAGTTGGTCAAGCACACAAATATAAATGTCATGTTTTCTTGTTTGAATTCTTGGTAAAAATTGGTCAAGATTGTATGTAAAAGTTACCACAAAATAAGGGATGGGGGCGGCCATAGTAACAAAAAAAGAAAGTACATGTTGGATTTTTATAAAAAGTGTATTTATTGGATGTATTGGGTATTAAAAATAAGTATTGGGTATCGGTTTAGAAGTTAACGTTAAATACGTATAATTAAGTGAGCTTAGTAAAAGAATTATAAATGTGTACGAAAATAACTTTTGGCACTTTTGTATTAATTTAGTAAGTGTGAGAATGTATTAAAAATAATTGTTATGAGTGCCGGGTACATTGGGTGTTTATTTAAATCGAAAAAAAAAAAAAAAAAAAAAAGTTTATTAACTTAGTAAACGTAAGTAAATAAAAGGAATTGTCTTGGAGATTAAAATTTTTGAACCAGAGTAGGAGCTACGTATAGTGATGTTTTTGACAAAATGTAGTCTAAAAAATCATAGTGTACACGAAAGGTATTCTATATTTTATGTTTATTTAACTAAAAAGTTATATGTAAATTGTCTTCAAGTAAACTTTAAAAAAAAGTTTGAGTTTAATAAATAGTATTGACCTGTAAAATAGCGGCTTGTCACAATTTTCAAGTCTGGTATATCAGGTTTACTTCACCAAGTGGTCACATCAATAGCCGACGGATACGAGGTTGGGTTGTTTGCCAAAGTGTTTAAAGGTTGAGATGTGATTAGCAATTCTTATGGGATATTCGATGCTACAGAATGTCAATGATACTTCACAGTCTAAGCAAAATCTTTCAAGATCCTTCAATGTCATTCATGATTTTTCAAGATGTTTGCTTAAGACGAGAGCTTCTCGTGTATATGGTCGTACACATAAATGATGCTTCCAAAAGTTCGAAACCATCATGGGGGAGAAACGTGTACTTTGATGTTATACGGTCAACTTCCAGGAGGAAGTAGTGTATACTACTTTACTTAGTATGGTTTGTGAAGTATATGGGAGGTGAATTGTTCCTGGTCTCTTTCATGTTAACCCAAATAGATATTCACCAAAACCAAATTTGTCAAAACACATTCAATTTATCATTGTCTCATGGTTTTTTCTTGGTTTTGTAAAATCCCGTGAAAGAATCTATTTCTCGGTTTAAATCATAGATTTGTAAAATCCCATGATGATGTAACTATCTTAGAGAAAGAAAAGTGCATTTCCGGATCTTAATTAATTCTGTTGCTATGGTTTCAACTTCAAAGAAGGGATAAAGTGTGTACTTCACGTATTCGATATACTTCATGGCATGTTGGTTATAACAAAGTTTTACGGGGTTATGCGCTTTTGACAAAGATCGGCATTTAAACCACAAGATATAACTAAGGCGTTAATTCATCATTATTTATTTGAGGTTGAGGTGAAATTTCACGGGTGCGTGTACTTAGTATCTGAAGATATCGGGGTTGGTTGGATGAAGATTTTTCGAGATCCTTGTTCGAGCTTTTAACCTTTACAATGACGAAGACTTGGATATCTAGTTATTTTTGTGATTCTTCCTCTCTATTACCACAATATAGCTATCACATTAAAGAAGTTACGTGGACCACAAACGTCATAACAATGACTGCATAAGCCTTAAGATTAGAAAAAGAAAAAGAAGAAGTACATACTACAATAGTTTTTTAAGTTTCCTAACCCCTTTTAATCTTATTAACCATTAATAAATTAAAGAAGATCAAGATTTAATTAAATGACAATAATGCATGTTATTGTCATAACAATTAATTTATGTGTTTAATTAGCTAGCGATTAATGTGTAACTCATAACACCAAACGGGATGGCTCGTGATGCCACTGCTAGGAGTTCATATTGATTGAACCCTCAATACCACGAGTACGCAGTGGATGGATCTATATTTAATTTTATGAATTAAAACACATAATTAAAGCACATAAAATACTAACCTCGAATCTATTGAAAAATAGATAAACACCAAATCTTGAGTTTTGAATCTTGAATCAACTAGAATCAAAACACTATAACCAAAGCAGGTTATATCTATTAAAGGATACATACACATCACAAGAATACGCGTATACTTGTACTACGTCATGAAGGATCAAACGAAACAAGTTTGGCACTTGTTCTTGGCTGCTTGCCTCAAACAAACAAACCAAACGTACAACCCTTTTTTCTTTACTAACCGAATGAAACAAATAGAAAAGAAAAAGTTAACCCTTGCTTTATGGTTTTGATTCTTTTAATTTTACGTGAGTATCACCTAGAAAAGAATGACAATTCTTAGGTATAAGTTATATGTGAGTCGTGTGGAATGAATTAGCAAGGGTGTTTATATAGCCTCAAACTTGTCTTTTAAGCTTGAATCTAACATTTTTTTAAGTTCCTAAAACCGACATATACCTTTCCTCCTAGAATGTTACATTTTTGCGTTTAATTCCTTAAGTTAGTTAATACTAGCAGGGTACCCGCGCAATGCGGCGGCGGGTACCTTGAAATTAAAATTTTGGCGAGTAACTTTTCTAGCTATATGCGTTTTGTAATAACAATTTTACGAATAGCGAGATTTTAAGTTAAAAAAAAAAAAAAAAAAAAAAAAAAAAAAAAAAAAAAACTATTTCATACAAAAATCGTAGGGTGCACATGCGATACTTTTAAAATATAAAAACGATAACGGTAATATTGTGAAGATAGTTAGATAAGCCAACCTCACAATTAATTTAACTAAATTTTCAAATTTAGCCCATACTAACAAAAAATTCGCAACCCAACTTTAAAAATTCCAGCAAGCCCATAATTATTATCTAATGTCCAACTCAAATCCACAACAAACCCTACACCTTTTAGAATATAAGTTCTTCATTATAGTAATCTAAACACACATCGCACATTCAAGGTCCCCATCCAACCTTCTCTCCATCTAAAAAAAAAACTTGCAGGCACCATGATGAGTGTGTAAATACTCATCATTTTTACCTAATCTGAACTGCCAAAACATCCAAAAACACCAAATAATGCATCAAAATAGTGAAAATATTCCAAAAGTGTGTTTTATGTGTTCTAGATGCAAAATGTTTGAAAACAAATGAAAAACGAACAAAGTTTGCATAATTGGCAGTTTCAGTCCCTCAACTTTCACAAATTGTCAAATCTAGTCCCTGGTTATTTCAAAATATGCAAAATATCATAAAAGGTCCTTGGGGATTCATAAGTTGTCAAAACAAACCCTTTGAATATCAAAAATCACAAATTTACAACTTTGGTCCCCCAAGTTTGAAAAATGTCAAAAATAGTCCTTGGTGAATTCAAAAAGTGAAAATAATCAAAAATAAACCTTGTACTATTCATAAATGACACAATTGGTCCTTATGGTAAAATTTTGGAAAATTACAAGATTGGTCCCTGAAGTTTCACAAGTTGGCAGAAATGGTCCCTGGATATTCAAAATGGGAAAAAGGCATCTAAGGTCCTTATACTATTCACATATGGCAAGAATGGCCCTTGGAAATACTTTGGAAACTTGTCAATTACAGCCCCTAAAAAATCCAGAAATTACACATTTAGTCCTTGTGGAGTTATAAAACCAAACGGGCCCTTTTACTTTTTATAAACCCAAAAATCCAAATCCCATAAACCAAGTCCAGTCCAAGTCCAAAACCCCTAACCCTTTTCCTGTTTTCTTTCTGTGGCCCAACAACCCAAGCCCAATCCACCTTTTGAATATTATAACTACCCCCTCCCTTCCTTCCCCGTTCCCACTTCACACCTCCACCACCCCACTTGCCAGTCACCTCCCACCGCCCAAACCATCACCTCACCACTCTCACCTAACCCACTACCCCCCACAATTAATGCCACCACCCCCTGTTGCAGTTTATAAAATGCAAATTGCATTTTTCTATTTTGGCGCCAAATTGATCCAACGGCCAAGATTGCTTCTCAGTCATCAAAGGGTCAAGAATTCAAGTGGGAAAGATTCAGAAATGTCCAAGAACCCTAATTTATCACTATAAATAGGACATTGTAGCCATTTGATAAGGCATGTAGTCATTTAGTAGTAATTAGTGTCGAATTAGTTCAATTTAAGTTTCTAGTTGTAAAATTTGAATTCTAAAGCTTGTACTCTGTTTCAGTATTGTAATTTCATCTTTTGATAATCAAAAATCCAAGTTCTATGTTCAAATTCAGTTTCATCATTTCAAAATTCAAATTTCTGTTTTAGCTTTAATGGTGTTCTAAGCTTAAGGTTACTGTACTATAAGCTCACTTAGGATCTAATTAGACTTAAGAAAACTCAAAAACATAAAAAATTCAGAAAACAAAACAAATACAGGGTACCTATGCATTTGACTGTGGAAAGCTTTGGAAGTTGCCTACAATGGAGGGGCAAGATGGACTTTACCAGCTTATTCTCTGAATAAGCTGGAGCTTGTTGAGCATAAAGAAGCTCTAGTAAAGCTAGAGTAAAGGTTTCTACTTTCAAGTTTCAAAAATCTCAGTTTATAGTGTAATTTGCATTTTACTGTATAAGGTCTTATTATTGCTTATCTCTTTGTCCTTTGTGCTTATTTTGTGTCATTTAGTCATAATACAGTTTAAAATTAAGTCCTTAGTTGTTGGAATCAACTGTGTGATCAAACATCATTTTCACTGTCAAAATAGAATCTTTGATCATCTTGAGTAATTGTGGATCAAACCTGTGTTTCTGTGCTCAAATCAGTTTAAGGTAGCATAATTAGTGAATTGGAATCAAGTTTGTGGATTAAACAAGTTAAACTCATTGAAAATCAAAATCTAATACAGTTTAAGGCTTGTTTGGTTTTACTGTGATAAGTGTGATCAGTGTTCATGTGTTGTTGTTTTTGCTTGGTATATGCTACTTAGGTCTAAACTATCTCAGAACAAACACAAAATTTAGTGGTCATTTGTAAAAAAGTCAAAATCACTCTTAATCTCATCTCATTCATAATCTGTCAAAGTTTTTTGATCCAAAATCATCAAACTAGTTCAAAAGTTGTTAGGGTTGCTAGATTTCATGTTCTTGTAGTCTAATATAACATTTTCAGTAAGAAAATCAAGATCCAAATCCATTTTAGTCAACTTTGTTCATAAATCAAAAAGTCAAATCTCACAGAAAATTTTTTTTGAATAAAACAGTTGATTTAATTGTGATCTTGTTGTTGTGAATTAGGTTAAGTGCTTGTAGGGTGTTAATATTCTGTTGCTAATCTTCATTAGGGTATTTTTATTTAATTTTTATCTAGCTTATATACTGCTTAATTGATGGCTTTTTCTTAGAGTATTTTTCAAAAAGTGTCCTGTGTCACAGTTTCTAGCCAAACTCATAAGCTTGCATAGGATTAAAAACAGATTGGAAATACAAACCACTGGTTGTTTTGTGTTAATTTGTTGGTTGTTAATCAGTTTCAAAAAGAAAAACAGAGTTTGGATTTCATTTGCTCATTTATAAGCACCCTTAAACTTGTCTGTTTTCCAAATAGTTGCCCTGTACACAGTCTCAACACCATTTTTCATAAGCTTCCATAGATCTCATTAGTGGACCCCACCCTTTGAGATTTAGCTTTTTGGAAAGCTTATCAACCATATTTCATAGTCCAGTGCTTATTTTATGTTTTAGAACTTATTCAGTAGGTCTGCTTGTCTCATTTGGTTTATTTCATTTTCACTGTGTGCAGAGAGTCAGTGTACACTGCCTCTACACACCCAACTTCCAAGGGACCCACAGAGCTTATTAGTGGGCCCCACAGGTTGATTTTTGGTTCTATCAAAAGCCCATCTGGGTGGCTTATTGATTCCAAGCTTATTTTGAGCTTTAGCACCTTTGCCCCTAGCTTTATCTCACCTTGAAAAAGTTTGCAGTTTGTTTGTTACTGTGAGATTCAGGATTGCTTATTTGTGCTTATTTGCTTATTTTGCAATGGATTGTTGTTGATTTAAGTTCATTCCAGTGTGTTTAAGTTGTTTATAACTTATTTGATCATCTGTGTGCACTGTGTGGCTTATTTCTTGCTTTTGCATAAGTTAGTTTGACCAAAGTCAAACTGCTAATCATTTAGCATTCCACAGAGCTTATTTTCGAGCTTAAGCAAAAGTGATTTCACAAAAGTTATCCATTTTCAGTGTATAAACAAGTTTCAAAAACAAAATCCAAAAATAATCATTTTTAATAATAAGTGATAGTTTCTATTTAACATTTTAATTTTTATTTTCTCTTTTTAAATTTTGTTAAGTAATATTCTGTTTTTATAATTTTCTAAATTAGTTTGTCACCTTAAGTAGTTGTAATAATTTTCTCAGAATTTTCTTTTGCAATTTAGTATTTATTAGATTTAATATTAGTTTATTTAGTAATTAATTAAAACTGTTAATAAAATTAAATCTGTATAAATTTGTTCTTCAGTAGTACTTTTTTATATTTTTCCTGTAATCCTTGCATGATTTTAAGTTTGTAGTAATTTTTCTAGAATTTTTACTGTAGTCCTTGTAATCTTTATATTTAATTCTATTTAAATTAGATAAAACATAAAAACCAAATAAAAATTAGAATAGTTGTTAAATTTTAATCTAATTTTCATTTTTATAATTTTTCTAGTTTTTTAAGTTAATTTGGAACCTGTAAAAATTATCTTAATAATTTTCTCTTTTCATTTTCTAAGTTTCTCCTTTTAAATAGTTTATTTAGACTTTAAATATTAATTAAGTTTTTAATTTATAAAAGATCCAAAAAAGACAAAAATAGTTATTTTTAATTTTTATATTTCTTTTAAGTCATTTTAGATTTTTAGAAATTAATTTTTCAAATTTTTAGTGTAATTTGTAATATTAATCCCTTTTAGATTTGTTATAAATTAGTTTTAATTAAGTTTTTAAATAGTTTTATTAATTAATTAATATTTAAATATTAAAATAATCAAAAAAATATTTTTCTTTTTTATTTAATTTTATTTTCATTTTAAGTTTGTAAAATTTGCATTTTCACCCCCTGTAGTTTATAATTTGTCATATTTAACCTTTTTCATTTTACGTATTTAATCTGTCTGTATTAGGTTTTCCCAAGGCCTAATTCTGTTCCCCTGTAGTGTAAATTTTGTTATTTATCATTTCCATTAGTGTAATCAATACCAAATAATCCAATCATTATCTGGTTACTATTCCTGAATTACTCATTCCAAAACGTTTTCCAAACACAATTTCAATCTCGCTGGGACATAACGACCCGTGAGTACACTGTGCTTTCAACGGATCATATATTGATCACTCTCTCCCTCATTTGACTTAGTTGACCACACCGGGTTAACTGGTTAGTTTGGGAGGAGTCACACCAAATAACTCATTTTCCAAAATAATACGCATATTCAATCTTTCCAACCTGATAACTCCTTAACAAACAAACACAACACATCAAATAAATCCACCCTTATATCTCCATGGCAGTCACACACCTAAATAGCTCATCTTTCTACATATCAAAACGCAACATCATAATAAAATTTCTTCCATCTCCTTATCACAAACGCAGCATAAACCTTCTTTATTTCAACCGTAACCGAAGCACACTATGTTCATCAAGATCTCATTAAAGAGTTCTTGGGTAGGTTGTTTGTTTGTTATCCTCTTATTACTTTCAAGATCTATATGGTTTACTCCTATACTCTTGTTTTAACAAACAAATTTATGAGTAGTAAAAGAAGACTGAGATTGTTCTTTCTCTGTAATTTTCAAGTCTCGGTTGTTTGATAAGGAGTAGTTATTGTGTTGTGTTGACTGGTTCTTTCTTTATTTTCATTTCATGGCTTAAGATTGTTTGTGGACAGTACGTAGGATGTTGATTGTCTGTTATGGGTTTTGAATTTGTAAGATTATTATTGACTTTAGTTGTACAGATTTTTTACTGTTGAATCATTTAGTATAAATCTCATTTCATTTTTTTTCTTCATATTGACTACTGGATTTTAAATTTATGTTTCGAAAGGTTAATATTTTGGAAGCTTAACTTGATTGTACATTGCGGTAAAATGGTTGTGTATTTTAGTGAAAGGGTAAATTAAATAGTGTATTAATTACATGTGTTAGATAGTATTTTTTTAGTTATCTTGGTTCGGTAAATAGTTGTAAACAATGCTTGATAATTTATATTTTTTATATAGAGGGTGTTTTAATGACTACCATTTAATAGCAATTAATGTTGTTTGATAGAATTTTGGTCTTAAAATGACACCACGCTTGTTTTTGTTGTACAATATGCTTACTTTGTTGTAATTCTTAAAATTAGGTGCATTAAAGTGTTGTAAACCATGCATTATGTCTTGTAAATCTGAAAATTTTGAAGAGAGAGTGCTCAATGCATTATATGTAGTATAGATTTAGATGTAAACTAGATATTAATTATTGTAACTTAAAATCTAAGCAAATAATTCTTTCCCCTCTTTGGCCCTTTAAACATTCCGTGACATAATATAATTAATATATAACGTTTAATATATTACTTATATTAATACAGGCATATTCTTCGGTGTATACGTGTATGCTCAAATAGACTCACGTACTCCCCGCCGTATGATTTATTGATTATTCTTGAAAGCATAACCAATAGTTTTTACTTTCTAGGCTTTCCAATGTTTGCCCCCCTTTTTAGTAGGGGTGTGCACGGTTCGGTTTGGGTCGGTTTTTGGCTAAAACCGAAACCGAACCGAAATGTTCGGTTTTTATAGAATTCAAAACCGAAACCGTTCGGTTTTTGGCGGTTCGGTTTTTCTAGTTTATCATCGGCTTCGGTTCGGTTTTTCGGTTTTTTCGATTTCTAACCGTTTATATTTGGGCATGACAAATTTATACAAACAAACTTGTATTACATAGAAAATTAGTTATTCTTATTTACTTTTTTTTTTGTCAATGTAAGTATAATAATATTTATTGCATAATTTTATAATTACACACATGTAGATGAGACACACTTATGCAAGTGAAAATAAACATAGTATGATCATCGTTATATATTTATTGATATATTCTCAAGTAAACATACGACACGACAAACACATATGTAAACATAAACGTTAAGATAATTATATTATAAATCTATCCACAATATGAATATGTGATTTATTTAGTTATTTATTCATATTATATATCAATTATATATTAATATATAATAAAATCGGTTCGGTTTGGTTTTTACGGTTCGGTTTTTGGACGAAAACTGAAACCGAACCGTATTTCGGTTTTTGAAAAATTAGAAACCGAACTATCGGTTTTTAGTTTCGATCGGTTTTTTCAGTTTTCGGTTTGGTTTTGGTTTTTTCGGTTTCGTTTGCTCACCCCTACTTGTTAGAGGATCACGACTCGATATAGACTTGGGGTTTTGGTGTAGTTGGTAAGGATGTGAAGTATTTCTCGTCATTAGTCACTAAGCAAGATTCCTAGATGGTAATCTAGTCAAGGCTTGAAACCTGCATCATTGAGTTTACAACACTTGTATTATTTTCCTATTTATCATTATGGCTTACAAGCAAAGATGTGATAGAATGTTATCTTGAATTTAATTTTGTTCTTCCAAGCCACTTCTTTTCATATCATCATATATGCATCTTTGAATATATGTCATATATATGCTTACCCTTAATTATTTGGTTTAAAAGATTGGTTCCCACCACCATGAGAATTTATTGGTCAAGCAAAAAAATTCCTAAAATAGCTTTCCATCAGCAATAATTTAATTCGCTTTATTCATTCTTAGCTTCCATGATTCACTTAACCTATAATTAACCTCAAACAACTCCAATATACATTACTAGTCATGAGTCTTGGAATATTTTTGATCAGGGATCTTAAACCTTAAGCTTAATATAACTTAGCTTTCTCAACTACTACTCTATTCCACGTAATGGATTCGTAAAACATAGATCTTTTGTTATTAGTTCTCGATTCAATGGGTGGTAGTCATGCCAAAAGCTCGATGCAATACGATCCTAATGCTATCTATTGTGGTTAGTACATATTATCAATTTATCAAACTAAGTTAGGGTTAAAAATAATTAAATAGCGTTTTCAAGAACCTGACTTTAAGAAGACTAACGTCAACGTGTCATATGAAAAAGAAAAATACAAACACAGTATTTTGGTAGTTGATGATCTTGACGGAAATGGAGAATCAAAATTTCTAATCTTTTATCCATTTCCAACACCAAAATGTCAAAGTATAGTTGGGTCGAGTAAAATCTTTATTGGAGTAAGAATTGTTCAACTCTAATGATTAAGGGGGAAAAGTAGCATTAAGTGTGCTGTTTTATCTCTAAAACTATTTTGGTGATATGGTTGCAGTTGTAATTATAATGTGTAGACAGTTTGTAAATGCTTAACGCTCTTAAATGTTACTTCATAGAGCGTTGAAAAGAAAGCATTCCGGAAATAAAAAAAAGATTAAGCTACTTACGCTTGTCAAAAGATCATTAAAAATCACAACTCACAATGCTCACCGTTCTCCGCTCTCAGATGCTCTAGACACTCTACCCCAAACACAACCTACATCACATTTCAAAATGTATCTTTTACGAGTATTATTATTTTTTTATCTAAGGAAAAAGATTTTACAAGTGAAACTAAATTTTACAACAAATTTACATCTTGTTAATCCAAGCATGTATTTGTTCATAATAATAATAATAATAATAATAATAATAATAATAATAATAATAATAATAATAAATAAATAAATAAATAAATAAATAAATAATATAAAAAAAATAAAAAAATGAAGCATGTAAATAAATTAAGTTGGTCACACGGTGCGACTCACACTTAGAACTTCCTAATCAGCTTTATACGACAATTATAAATGTAATATAGGTACGAAAAACCTTAAGGCCTCGTTCCGTACCTATATCACATCTACAATTGTCGTACCTGCTTCCGATTTGACACCTACATAACGAATTAATTAAGTGATTAAAAACAAACATATGTACAATTAGGGAGTGTTTCTTTTTTACTAGATGGGGAAGGATAGTGGGTTCCACTAATTTAATAGTATTACTTTTCTAAAAGAGGCCCACATTTTCTTTTAATGAGTCTATATGCACAAGGCAAAATAACTCAAGACCTCCTCAATAAGAGGCTTATATAGGAGTAGGCCCCACTATCTTTCCCCATCTAGTAAAAAAGAAACACCCCCTAACACTCATATGCACTTTTTTATGTAATGCTAATAGTTATATGAGTTTAAGGATTTTGCATCGATTATTTGACACTAAATAATGATTATCTGTATTACATGTAGCATTTACTGCAACTCGAACTCAATTTATCATCCAGAAGCCCATCAACAACGTTAGTGATTATTCTATTGTTAGATTTGTTTACCTCACTTGATTGTATCCCACACCCCAGTTCTACAGTCGTCTAATGAATAAACTTTGCTTCTTTAAAAATTAAAAGTAATCTTATTTAAAAGCGAGAATTGTATTGGGTATCTGAGCAAAAAGATTTATTAGTTTGAAAACTCGACTACCCAAAATATCACAAAACCAAACAAAAATGACAAAACACGATTACAAGTGAGAGTTACTATTGAAAACTAGTTTATAATTTGTATTTGTGTTGCACTATTCAAAACTAATCTACAAGTGAGTTTTACTAACTAGGTTACAAGTGAGTTTGTACTATACGACTTTAGGCTACATTGGACAAAACTTTATTGAAAACTCAACTAAACTTTTGGTTTGTATTCACTATACAACTTTTGGCTTCAATCCGAGTTCTAGAACTCGACTACAATAAAAAGTCACGATTGAGAACTTGGTTACAAGTGAGTTTGGAATAGTGTTAGTATTTAAATTAAAATCAACCAGTTGATAATACATTTAGAAAAAGAAAAAAACTAAACTACTCTAATAGCATTTGTCATTTGAGTTGTTGCTTTGATTGCTCTTTACTGCTCAAACTTTTGTTGTTCAACATTAAACTTTAACTCACAATAACTTCGTCCTAATTATTTTAGCAGATTTTCAGGATGTGTCAAATATTAAATCTAAAAACCAAAAAACAAATCAAGTCTGTAACAATTTTTTACCACCGTTTTACGCGCGATAGTACGTCAGTTTTTTTTTTTTTTTTTTTTTTTTTTTTTTTTTTTTTTTTTTTTTTTTTTATTTTTTTTTTTGAGCATTCAATGCGCTAATTTACAGGTCATCAAAGATATCATTAAACATTATGCTAGACTATTAAATTATTATCATGAAACTTTAAAGGAGATTTAATATCTAAGGATAATAATAATATGATGAAAAAGTAACAAATGGAGATAAAGGATGGTAAGGGTTACTATCAAGAGAGGGAAATGAGGCTGAGTAGCCGGCTTGGCCGGCTTTCATGCTTTGTTGCTTTCATGGCTTTTGCTTCAAACCATGGGAATATATCTTCCTTACAAAAATGGACTCTCATTCTTAAAACCATATAATCCATAGCTTAATCTCAATAAACTCTAATTATCTCTTGCATTTATAATTAACTTGAAAAAAAAATAGAAAAACGAGTTAGCAACAAACATGGTGGGATTCGATGAATTTGGCAATGGACGTCTACCTGTTGCGCAACCTGATCCTGTTGCCTTAGAGCTCAACCGATTGGAGAACTTGCTCAAAGGTTCATTTTATCTTTCTCATAATTCTTGGCTCAATTTTTTGTTTTTGCTTTGTGTGTAACTGTGTATATATAACTTCAAGAGTTGTTACTAATGTTTTTCGCCAATTTATATTTCAGAGAAGGACCGTGAACTGCGATTTGCTCATAGTGAAATTAAAGCGTTGAAAGCTACTGATGTATTGAAGGATAAATCGCTTGACGAGGTACAAGAAACCGCGTGGTGGTAATATATATACTGAACATAACGTATATATTGCTTGCAAACTTGTGACATAATGGTTATATACTTGTGATATATAGATGGCAAATATAGTAGCAAAACTGGACGAAAAGATGAGGAATTCTGAAAACCTTCTTGAGCAAAAGGTACACAATTGTATTCTTTATGTTTCAGCTTACGAATCTCCATTTGATGTTAACTTTTTCTAAAATGCAGAATTTGGAAATCAAGAAACTAATAACAGAGAAGAAAGATGCATTTGCTGCACAATTTGCAGCAGAGGCAACTCTAAGGAGGGTGCATGCAAATCAAAAGGACGATAATATGGTGCCCATTGAATCCATAATTGCTCCTCTGGAGGCTGATATTAGAATGTACAAAAACGAGGTAGAACTTATTTTCCTCATAAAGAACGTGTATAGTTTCGGTGCACATATTCTTTTAACCAGCTTTTTTTTATTATTATACTAGATTGCAGTGCTACAAGAGGATAAAAAGACGTTAGAAAGACATACCAAGTCTAAGGAAGCAGCATTGCTTGAAGCTGAGAAAATTCTGAGAAGTGCTTTGGAGAGAGCTTTGATAGTAGAAGAAGTCCAAAATCATAATATCGAGCTCAGGAGACAAATCGAGATCTGCCAGGCACTCATGCTTATTGCTTAATGAATATCTATTGCAATTTTAGTACCACTTAATCTAACATAATACACACATATGCAGGAAGAAAACAAGATTCTTGAAAAAACAAACCGTCAAAAAGTTTTAGAAGTTGAGAGGCTAAGTGAAACTATTAAAGAACTTGAAGAAGCAATTCTTGCAAGCGGAGCTGCTGCAAATGCTATTCGTGATTACAGGCGTCAGATTTCTCATCTGCATGTAATAGCACAGTGTTAGTTTATGCTTGAAGGTGGAGGTGGCAATATCGATTCATTTAAAAATGAACGAGTTGCTTTGGGTTACATTAAATCTCGAATGGGTAAAAAATTAATTAAAAAGTGGATTGGGTCAAATAAGTTAATATGGTGGAGAGTAGTCCAAATCATATTTTGATGCATGCAAGTATGCAACCATTAAAGGCATAAATTATATATAAAAGAATGTTAATGTTAGTACTAATCCATTTTTATTACTATGAACTAGCCTGAACCCATTACCCAACCTGCCTAACCCATCATCTTGCCACCTCTAACTGAAACTATCACAAACTTGCTTGGAAATAACTTTGGAATATGACTTGAACTTGGATTTTCATAATTTGTTAATTAGGAGGAGAAAAGAACATTAGAAAGGGAGCTGTCAAGAGCAATGGTTTCAGCCAATCGAGTAGCAACTACAGTGGCTAATGAATGGAAGGATGAGAATGATAAAGTTATGCCTGTAAAGCAATGGTTGGAGGAAAGAAGGCTTCTTCAGGCATAATATACACATACCAAACTATTTTATCTTGCATCAAAATAATTAAATAAAATATTAAGAACCAAAAAGTTTTTATAGATTAAAAACTAATGTGAACATGCATTTTTTTCAGGCAGAAATGCAACGGCTAAGGGACAAATTGACGATATCAGATAGAACGGCTAAGAGTGAAGCACAACTCAAAGAAAAATTGAAGCTGAGACTAAAGACACTCGAAGATGGTTTAAAGCAGTCAACTTGTGGATCACCAAAACTTGATAAGTCAAATCATTTTTTGGGGGTCTTATCAAGTCATGGAGGAAGGAAGAGATCCACGTCACAGCCACGGGGTTCATTCACGAGCTCACAAAAATTAAATGTTGATTCTGAAAAGATGAATAGCATAAATAAGAAATATGCTTCTGGGGATAATTTCTTCAGCAAAAGTTTATGGGCTTCTAGGAGTAAGGTTGCAGACAGAGATGAAAAGGAGAACAATGGAACGATCCTAAAAAACACTGGTGGTATGAATCTTGATAAGTTTAACGATGATAGAACTACTGCTTTGATGGGAAGGGAAACTGTACGAGTTGGCAGTGAAGAACGACAAGATAAGGGTGTTGGATCT
This sequence comes from Artemisia annua, assembly GCA_014162995.1. NCBI lineage: Eukaryota > Viridiplantae > Streptophyta > Magnoliopsida > Asterales > Asteraceae > Artemisia > Artemisia annua. The sequence continues at coordinate 24,626 of LBNU01023048.1, forward strand.
TTTACAGATGATGATGTCGTTTCCGGGTTTTTGTACGATAGGCTTCAGAAAGAAGTGATTAGTTTAAGGAAGATCTGTGAGATGAAAGAAAGCAGCTTGTATGCAAAAGACGATGAAAACAAGGTCCTCAGTCTCTCTTTCAAGAACTCTATCTCTCTGTACCTCCCTAGAATGCGAACACAAACACATACATTATGCTAAAGTTATCTCCTTAATTGATTTATAGGTGCTAAGGAGGAAAGTTGAATCCTTAATAAAAACACAAGAAGTAGAGTCAAAGAAGTTGAAAAGAGAAGTGGCGATCAGAGATAAGAATTCAACAACCATAAAGACAGACGAGCAGAAACTAGTCAAAAAATTAAACTCGTCCAAAAGGTATGTTGTAACCATCATTGAACTATGAGAGAAAACTAACCAATATTTTTCAGTTTGTTAATGGTATCTCTATATAGTTACAGGGCAGCAAAAGCATCTTGAGGTGTCTACACTTGAACAAAGTCTGAAGGAATGACGTGGAACTCATTGGGGCTTGGAGGCTTATTGTGATTACTACCGTGTATGAATATCAACAAAAAACTAGAATTATGCTTAATAACAATCCATGTTGCTTCCGATGATCTGTACAAATTATTTAAACTTTCTGGGGTGTTGTTTTGTAATTTGGAATGAGTTAAATTATGGTGATTGGTATTATGTTATAAAGCTTCATTTTTATATATTTATATTGTAACGTCGGTGAAGTAAGCTTTACAGAAAGAACGACTAAACGACAATAGATAACAGGATTATAGTTGGATTAAAATCAGGGGAAGAGTATTGCTAAGCTATTATCATTATGGCTTATTAAAACATGATTACACATGGAATTGAGATGTATCTGAGCTACAAAAAGTGTATGCAATGTCCTACATTTTTTAAACTTAAAATACAAAAGACGCTCTACTCTAGAATAGTAGCGAGAGACGGGCGCCATTTTCGACGAGAAGATTTAGGATTGATTTGCCTGATCTGGAAATCTTTAGCATTTTTGGCCAGAAACTCCAATTGCTTCCTAGTTACCACAATCTTAACTTTCTGGGGATGCGGTTCTCTACCGCTGACATGCCTAACAACTTCTGAAAACAATTGATCCTTCCTGGGAATCAGAACATAAACCTCAGCAGGAAGAAGCTTTGCATTAGGTGGCAATGGTAAGTTAGGGTCGGCAAAATGAACCAGATCATGGACCTGGGGGATCATCTTTTTAACTTTTGTCGAGGCCTTCAAATTTTCTTCGGCTCCATCAGACACAAGAACTCTGATTTTCTTTTGAGGAGACTGCATCAGATTAATGCAATTACCCATGCTGAAACTGATAACTGATCCTCGTGCTCAAGTTTAGAGACTATTTATATGCATAGTGTATATGCAGTTACCTGTATAGAAGTCAAGTTTAAGACAACTAAACGTGCAGGCCACCAAAATATTGTTTAGTAAGTTCATTTGACTTATAGCAATAATGATCAATTTTGTAGAATGGCAATACTAGAATACGAGGATAAGTTTTGACTTAACATATGAACCTCACATGGGATTTAATATTAAACTAAAGGTTAACATTTTAGTTCTCTTGTTTAAATACCAAAATATACTAAAAGGTCAACCACTAGGCAATGATTCGATTTCTTATTGCAGAAACTAACTAGCCGACAACTTTTTTAAGGTGCACTGAAAAAATATTGAAAGTCAAACATATGGCCGGCAACTTGGAATTGCTGAATGGTTCATGTCACAATACAATATGCTTTGATGAAGCTACAACCACAAGTCAGAAAAGGAATTTGCTTAAGAAATCTAAATTACCCGTTTATTAGCCTTTATAATTAATAGCAGACCAATCCGAATCTCAACAACATTCAATAGATACAAAATTTTCAAGAGCTAATTAGGAAAAAATTATCAAAAAAGAAAAGTTGACTTCACTCAAGCAGCAGCAACTACATCATCACGTCTAGCTTCCAACCATGACTTAGCAGCCACTTTTGTGGTTAAAAACCAGCCAACCTTTTCAGGAGCCTCGTGGAAAGGAGCATTTAGCTCTTGCAGATGTGACTCGAGTCCGCCTGCCAGTCCTTTCTCAGAGTACCTGTGTTTCCCATGCCCGGTATTGATCCCAATCAATGGGGGAAGCTCCTCACCCTCTTCAAGAGCCTTGGCCAAGTCATTTATCCATATGTGTAATGCGGTTAAAGCTGCCCCTAAAGAAAGACCCTTTAAATGTAAATACCAGTTTGTAGGAGTTTTCAACTGTATATCACTGTATATCTTAAGCGTAAGCCCCAAATCTAACAAATCACAGGCTTTTTCAAGCTGGTCAAAGTTGATACATAAATCAATCAAGCAATTACAATAGGCTTTTCTTACATCGACTCCTGCATGAGCAAGTACTTCACTTGCTTCATTCTTGAAAGTTTCATCTTCGGTATTTGATTCCATCAAATGTTTAACTACATTACCGAGCTTTGGATTAGCCTTTTCAACGCATCTAGTAAGCTTATCAAGCTCTTCTTGTGGAGTTAGTGTCATCACATTGAGAAGACAGCCACAAGTACGCTCATCGGGAGTTATACCAAGCTCTATGGTACGGTTAAATGTCCTCACCACGTCATCTGTTCGATTAGATTTCCCGTAACATTGCATTAGAGAAGTCAAAACATATATATTTGGCTCAAATCCTGCTTCACTCATTTCTTTCAAAGTAGCCTCTGCTTCAGATATCTTTCCGCAACAAGAGAATATTGTGATCAAGGATGAATACGTCCAACTGTCTGGCTTACAATCTGTAGACGATGACTTCATGTCCTCAAATATTTCAACACCTTCATCGACGTAACCTACATCAGCACACATAGCCAAAAGTGTATTGTAAAGAACATTATTCAGATTTATCCCTTTCGCTCTCATCTCTTTATACACATTCATGGCATCCTCACCATAACGAGCTTTAGAATACGCACGAATAAGAGCAGCATAGGTTGCCCAACCAGGCGTTAATCCACTACTCAAAATCTGCTGATAAATAGACTTCACCTGCCAAGGCCTCTTGGCTCTTCCCATAGCATCCAGCAAAGTATTATAACAAACCAAGTTAGGCTTAACACCAAGAGCCTTCATTTCCTCAAAAACCGTCAAACACCCATCAAAATTCCCAATAGTCCCATAAATCTTTATAACAGTTGTAAACGTGACCGTATCCAGGCGCCACTTGTCAGTCCTGGAACGATCATACAATCTCAACGCCATCTCCACATTCCCAACCCTCCCATAACAATCAATCATAACCGAATACGTAACATCATCCGGTTGGACCCCAAACAGTGCCATTTTCTCAAACCACTCCACAGCCTTACCAGGCAAAGACTTCAACCTAGAACAACCAATAATCGTCGAAAATGTAACATTATCAGGCGTAACACCCCTCTTAACCATCTCATCAAACAACTTCTCAGCACCATCTAAATCCTTACTCTTCCTAAAAACCTTCAAAGTCACATTATACAAAACAACCTCCCTACTTAAATCACATTTATCCTGAAAATACTTAAGCACAAAAAGCGCTATTCGCGGGTTCGACAAGTTATTTAAAACAATAACACCATCTTGCTGTACTATGTTACTGCCTAAACTCCCATCCAATATATCAAAAACATCCTTTTCAACAGGTAAACATGAATTTAAAGATTCTGCTAGTTTAATAAGTGTAGTGTACCTTGAATCAAATGTTTTTTGCTTAAAATTTGAAGCTTTTGGGTTTTTGGGGTTGACCCAGATGTAGTTTTTGGCATTTGGTATTTTTGCTGATACTTGAGGGTGGGTAACTTCAGAAACTGATTCTTGTAATGAAATGTGAGTAATTTTGAGTTGTTGGGGTGTTCTTGATTGGGATACGATTTTGAAGTTTCTTTTTGCATTTAAACAAAGTGAAGGTGATGGGCAGAAGCTGTAGGTGTAAGCCATTTTCTGGGTTGGGGAAAAACCTTATCGAGTTTGGCTCAAGTAACACAAAACGATGATGACTTTTTACAGGAAAGTCAAAAACTCAGTGTTTAAGGACCTTACTGTACACAGAAAAGGCCCAAGGTAGAAAATGTAAACATGAAAACCTGAGTTGTTAAATGTGATCAAAAAGTGCTTAATTTTATGTCTTAGAGTCCGTTTAATTTATAAGTGGGTTTGGATTAAGATTTGTATTTGATATAAGATTTGGATTTGGGTAGGTTTATGAGAGAAAAATTATATTTATTTAAATATAGTTTATAATAAATTTTATATAAAAAATATCATTTGAATAATACTATATCAGAGNTTCTGGGTTGGGGAAAAACCTTATCGAGTTTGGCTCAAGTAACACAAAACGATGATGACTTTTTACAGGAAAGTCAAAAACTCAGTGTTTAAGGACCTTACTGTACACAGAAAAGGCCCAAGGTAGAAAATGTAAACATGAAAACCTGAGTTGTTAAATGTGATCAAAAAGTGCTTAATTTTATGTCTTAGAGTCCGTTTAATTTATAAGTGGGTTTGGATTAAGATTTGTATTTGATATAAGATTTGGATTTGGGTAGGCTTTTGAGAGAAAAATTATATTTATTTAAATATAGTTTATAATAAATTTTATATAAAAAATATCATTTGAATAATACTATATCAAAGAAAAAAAAAATTTAAAAAAAAAAAAAAAAAAAAAAAAAAAAAAAAAAATGAGTGACAATATAGTTATGAGCGGAGAGTGAAGAAAGATACCAATTTTACATCGGATGAATTGTATGGTTTTCTGACAAAAATTTACTATCAATGCAATACTTATATTTAAACAAACAATTGTTTTTCAAAAGATTCATTTTCTCTTATTCCATCACCCCGAACTAAACAAGCCCTTAATTGTGAAAAACGGGATTGTATCGACAATCGTTTTTATGTTCGCAAAATCATGTTCGTATTATCGAGTCACAATCAGATGTAGCTATTGTTGGAATTTTCTGAGTTTTGCTAGATCTTTGTATCTCACAGTGGAGAATGTTGAGCAAAATGACACTGGATTGAAGCAAAACCGCTACTTAAATATGAAATGCAATAAAAGATTACACACGGATTTAACGTGAAATATCCCAATAGGGTAAAAAACTACGGGCAAAGAAAGATATGTTTAACTATGTAGAAAATTAGGAATTACACTTCTCTCTAATTACAAGAATAAACACTTTTAGTAATATCTTTTGTATTAGGAGATATACAAACTCTCTAATAACCTCAAAAGTACTAGGAGAAACAGAAGTGAGTGAGATGGGATGATCAATGAGAACAAGTTCCATTCCTTTTACAGGAAAGTTTCTTATCTTGTGACATCATCCATGACATTACCATAACCAAGTTGCATACAAGTTGTCCAAGTTATAGTGTAAGATTCTTATCTTGCATACAATGTATCTTGATAAAGTTTAAGAATCTCTCACTTGAAGATTAGATCGAGGCTTGATCAATCTTCACAGGACATCCCTCATTGCCATTTTCAAGTTGCTTACATTTTCACTAGGCTACATGAGGATCGAAACCTATATAAACTTGTCATGGGTGATTGCTTTCGTCAGGTAATCACCCATGTTATTAACAGTATGAATTTTATGCATATCCATAGTTCCTTCTTCCACTTTCTCACGAACAAAGTGATACTGAAGTGCTTTGTCTTTAAATAAAATGTTGGATTCTTTGCAAGATACAAGGCACTCTGGTTGTCAGAAAATAGAGTAATTTTCCATTGTTGGGTTATTAGACACAAAAGTTACTAAAGTTTGCCAAAAAATGCGATTTGGTTACTATTGTTTTTTTGTTACAAAGAGGTAACTTAAGTAAACGGGTTTGTCATTTGGGTTACTCAAAGATTAAAAATGTTACATAAATGTTACTGCGAGGGTGGGCAACCGGCTGATTACCGGTTCCCCTTGTCCACGTCAGCACCATAGTTTAAAATGTTACAAGGAAGTTACTATAGTTTACGGGTTTATTAAATAGGTTACTGAACCTTAACAAAAAATTACTATGCGTTTTTTTTTT
>LBNU01023048.1:30974-75427 GCA_014162995.1 Artemisia annua
TACGTTTTTCTTTCTTGTCGTAGGTTTTTCTCCAGTTTCGTACGTTTTTGTCCATTTTTGTACGTTTTCATCTGTTTTTCGTATATTTTCATACGTTTTCATAGGTTTTCATAATTTTTTTTATTACATTTGTGTGCGCATTTATATGCTTGTGTACGTTTCATACGTCTTTTTACGTTTTCATACAAGTTTTACGTTTTTCTACACCTTTGTATGTTTTATACGTATGTAAAAATGTGTATAAAAACTTGTATAAAAAGTGTATAAAAATGTGTGAAAATGTGTAAAAACAAACAAAAACTTATGAAAACGAAAAAAACGTAAGAAAAACAGAAAAAAATGTCTGAAAACGAAAAAAGTAAGAAAAGCAGATAAAAACGTAAGAAGAACATACGAAAACGTAATAAACTGGGCAAAAAGGTATAAAAACGGACAAAAACATATAATAGCGGAAAAAACGTAAGAAAAACGGACAAAAACGTAAGAAAAACGGACAAAAACGTATGAAAACGGAAAAAACGTAAGAACAACGGACAAAACGTAAGAAAAACGGATGAAAGTGTAAGAAAATGGGCGAAAACGTATAAAAACGAACGAGAACGTATAAAAACATATGAAAACGGAAAACCCATAAAAAAGGGTCAAAAAAACGTAAGAAAAACGGACAAAAATGTATGAAAACCGAATTTTGAGTTAAGTATAAACGGTCGTTAGGTTAAAGGACTAACAGTGCAAATGTTTGTTGCAAACGACCGTTAGCTAACGGAAAAAACTAACGACAGTTAGTCTGAGGGACCATTTTTGAAATTAACGAGAAAAAAAACCTGTAGTAGAAGGTTAAAACATACAGAGTAACTTATATAACCGGTGACCAAACTTGAGTAACCTCTTTGTAACCAAAAAAACTTTAGTAACAAAATCGCACTTTTTGGCAAACTTTAGTAACTTTTGTGTCTAATAACCCTCCATTGTTCATGCCCGAGCTCTGTAACACCCCCAAATTATCGCAGCAGAAAGGTAACCGGGGGCATTACTTCATGGAAGCAAAGTGGCAAGTTATATTGAATGACTCTATATGAGACGTTTTGAAAAGTTGCCATTCGATAAATGAAATTAGAGTTACAACAAGAGATCCCAAAGTATCAAGTTACATATACATTTTTTTAAAGGTTATCGAATGGTAATATAATACTTCAAAATCTTCAAAATGCGATGACACAAATGCTCCAAAGTAAACTATCGCCTTGCGGACCTGAGAAATACATGCTAAAAGTGTCAACATAAAGTTGGTGAGTTCGTAGGTTTATATAAATAATATCATTGAGTAAAAGTAATGTGGATCAAAAGATTTTAGTGGCAACTACTTCACTCACAGTACCATGAACAGTGAATGAGAACACTGAATAACTTGCAATGTCTAGAAAATGATTTGCATTAAGTAAATTGGTATTGTGGACCACGAGATTTCCGAGCATATAAACATTACAATGAATATAAGTGTAACACCCCAACCCGAGAAGGGCTAAAGTGTAACATTATGGAGTCAAATCATAACACAAACGAAATGGAGATACATTTCCAAAACAAAGTATACAATGATTACAAGGAGAACTAAACAAATACAAAAGAGCAACAACAAAGGACTAAGCCCAAAACAATATACTTAGCCCAACGTCAAATACTTCTAAACATCTCTATGTCCAGCAAGTAGCTAATCAGGGTGAAGTCTTCTAAGTCCAAAATAAGATCTCTCATCCACAAACCCAGCTTCCTACTAAACCTGCCGCAGGAAAAGAAATGCGGCTGAGCTTAAAAAGCCTAGTGAACAGATATATGTAAACGAAACAAAAGATAAGGAACAAAGAATATCATAGGTTGCATTGGGGAAAACAAAAGGTATAATAATGATGATAAGAATAAGACAAAGATTAGATTATATTAGCATTCTACCACGAGCCAAAACAAAACAAAACAAAGTCTTCAGTATAGTAACCATGGAGTGATCAACTCCCAAAATAATGTGAAAGGCGTGTATTGCACACAGCACCAGTCACCAAACCAGATGTAGTAGCAAATCATAGTAACCATGGAGTGATCAACTCCCAAAATAATGTGAAAGGCGTGTATTGCACACAGCACCAGTCACCAAACCAAATGTAGTAGCAAATCAAATCAAAACAAATCAAATCTAGGATGCATCCATACGCCCCGACCCAAACAAATTGCAGATCAAACAAAGGGACGGTGTGGAACAAAATGCCACGGTCATGTTACCTTCATGACTAGGAAACAAAATGCTCGGGTATAATACTAAAGGGTCAAAGGCAAATCAAATAACAAAGTCTAGGTCAAATCAAAATATCATAATCCAAGGTGCATAGCAAAGGTTCAGGTCAAAGGTTCAGAGTTCAAAATCAGAGTTCAAAATCAAAGGTTCAAAAGCAAAGGTCAATATCAAAGGATTAATCATCAAAGGGTCAAATATCAAAGGATCATTATCAAAGGGTCAAATATCAAAGGCTTATTATCAAAGGGTCAAATATCAAAGGATCATTATCAAAGGTGTAATACCAACGGTCAAAATGGAGAGGTCAAAGCCAAGGTTCCTAATCGACAAGGTTCACTATCCCAAGTTACAAAATCCCATAGTTCATAATCAAAGGGTCATAATGAGATTTTAAACCAAAAGTTCAAGTTAGCAGATTCACATAACTTGTTTAACAAAAGGCTTGTAGTACAATTCAATTTAAGAAGGTTTATAATAAAGGTTCATTTAGAACGATCTTCCAAAAGATGACATTTATAAAATGATCTTTAATAAAGATTTTCATGAAATATTCTTCAAAAGTTGTCTTTATGAATTCATATAATCCCAGAGATAAGTGGTCTTAAATCATATTAAAATGCCGTTATAAATAGTTTCTCCTTTAAATGTTCCCATATCATAATTAAGAAAAGAAAATTTCACCTCCCGTTATAATATCCCAAAGGGTATCCAAAGTCTCACAAAGGTTCAAAGGTTAAGGTCAAAAAAGGTTATCAAATGGGTCATAAGAGTTCAAACGAATAACAATAGGATCGCAAATACCGGTAAAGCACATCAATCATAGGGCCAAGTACGAAGGATCATAATCAAGATCAAACAGAATCATAGTACGATAACAAATCAAAGACAAAGCCAAGAGAGAGGAAATGTGCACTCTTACTGAAAGAGTACGGAATATCTGTACCTTAAACCGCCAACGAAACCATATCATAACATAAGAATAGGAATTCACTCCTTCTTCAGCAAATCTACACGAATTAATGGTCGTCTTATTATTAATAACTTATTATAAATTAGATTACTCATTTTAGTCGGCTTTTCATTTTCTAATAACTTTCCATATTTAGTAAGTTGCCCGAATTCTCGATCAATTTAATACACATACTTTTATGGTTTTAGTTTGACATAATATCATATGTTTAGCAAGTTAAATAATATTACCGCTGGAAAATTTAAGTTACAATTGAATACGTTATTAATATATTACGTCACCCTTCCTTCTTATAAAATATTGCTGATAGTTATATCTCACACATGACAATTTTTCTGTTATATATGATACTTAATGATTTCATCTCAAAGCTATAAATATGATGTTTACCAAAAGCAAAATATATAACTTTATGAAATTGAAAGTAATATGCTTGTTTATTACGCAACCAACTTTCAAAGTATCAAATTCTAGGACCAAAATCTAGTATTATATTATACTTCATGATATTAAATCAAAGACTAACAATATTAAAGCTCATGCAGTCATGCATATCTCTATGATTTATTAAACAGAAACCCATGCATGCATGCACTCTATCGACACACAACATATATGTAACTCATTTCAAAGGTTGACCAAAATATATAGCTAGGCCCCATATTTATTTGTTCAAGTCTATATAGGAGATCAAAAGTAATTCATTTACATGAACAGACAAAAGAAAAAAAAATGTATTCGAAAAGAAAATAAAATGTAGATCGACATATGATATGGAATTCATTATTTCATGTAGTTTCTTAATATGCCATTTGTATATATCCATGTTCATTCGAATACTTGTCAAACGATCAGATTTGATTCAGTTTTACTTGTTATAGATGTACGTTACTACGAGTTCATGGCGGAAAGGAAACAAGACGAAGTTAGGGATACCTTAGGTCGGATGGAAGAACGAAACGAGGAACCAAGAAGATAAACTAGACCTTATTCGCACCACAACAAATATCTCTTCTAACCTGATACTACAACGATCAAAAACCAATGTCGAACTCCAAGGTAATCAAAACCCTCGTAGCGCGACAAAGGAGAAAACACAAGAGCAGGGTTGAGTACTCGCCACCCCAAAACCGTGACAGCAAGACGACACCCTAGAACCAAAACAAAAACCCATGCTTACCACACCCTTCGAACAGCCATAAACCCAAAACCGACACTCCTGTTCGAACCAGCAATTAAACTTGATCACGCCTCCAAGAATATACGATCGAATACCCTTTTGCACCTTCTCTTGATCGAACAGGAATGGATGAAAGAAAGATAGTCGACATATATTTGGTTTTAGGTTTTTGTTGTGTTTTCTTGGTTTGTGTTCGGTTCAAGAAACTAGGAGATGAATCCATAAGCCGACACCTTCAAGTCACACTCGAACTCACAAGAAAAGCTCCTTGGCACTCCTTTTTGATTGACAGAACTGGAAAAAGAATAAAAGTTGCCGCCGGTTTGTTGTGATAGGTTTTAGGGTTTTGTTTAGTTTGTGCCATGAAATGTGTGTGTGCTAAACAAAATGTGAGATATTCGGTTATAAAAGAGAAAAGAAACCGTGTGGAGAGATTAGAATAAAAAGGAAATAGCCTAGTATAATGGGATTGATTTGGAGAAGGAGTCAATCACGTACATGGATACAAAATAAGCTTCCTTCGTGGTGACAAAAACAAGTATATAACCGGCACATATAATGTTTACTAAATGTGTAAAATGATTTAATGTGTACAAGATTTTTAGTTGTGTTCAAACATAAGTTTTATATTTCGCTTAATATAAGTTTTATTTTCTCATGGCGTTTATTCGATTCAAATATTAACAAATTCGATACTTAGGTTATATTCGGGATGCAATGCTTTAAATAATTAAGCGTTTATTCAAAATTCGAGATTCAAGGATATTTTGGGTATTTTACGTGTTTAAAATTTTTGGGTTTTACAACTCTTCCCGTCTAAAAAGAAAATTTTCGTCCTCGAAAATTGAAGGGAAAAACGAAACGGAAACACAACTGACTGTGAACAGAAATGTGGATGACTTGCTTCTCATGACTCTATCTTGTTGATCAAAATAGCTTCGGCTTCCTCAGAAAAGACATACCATACTGAATCCGAATCAGAAGAATAATATACCAAACATAATAGATGATAGTCGTATCCCCTCGGAAGAGATACAGGTAATACGTAGGATTGGACGGATATATCGTCCGCGAAATTTAATTAGACAAATCAGATGAGATCGTATCGAATCGCAAAAGATATGAGGATGATATACATGCTTAACTCTTCAGATTCTCAAATAATCTCATCTTCAATACAACCTTCCAAAGGTATTTTCGTAAACCGACAGATCTTGATTCTCAGAATTCAAAACCTCATATTTTAATAGATTATTATGAAACGGATTCATCAAAGTAAGAGGCGTATACATAGCAAAATATAGGTGTAGCTCTTCATAGTAACAGATCAAATCTATATAGGCAGAAAAACAGGTTGATCGATTACATCAAATGGCAGGAAGCTCTACAATAGAACTTAGGATTTTTATCCGAAACATAAAGATCAAACAACCGCATGATGAGTATCCAAACGTATCAAAATGAACAGAGATAAGGCGGATCAAACGTACAGATCGAAAGGATCCTAAAGTCTCACTATTCGCAGATAGTCGCAAACAAAAACATAAATCTAAGGCTCCTCTAAGGCACTTCTCAAGACATCCTATGAACACAACAAGTGCACGTTATATGATGTAAGTATTATCACGTTGGCCAGACGTCATAATACTAGCATCATATAAATATGACCTCATGATGATCATACTTTATCTCAATCAGTGAAACTATTCTACCAATCCACCTAACAGTCCAACTAACTCTTGGGTTAGACCTATTCAAAGACCAATAACAAACGATGTCGGCAAAATAGATGAAATTCGAATAGACGTAAAAAAATCAAACAACCATCATCAGAAAGAAACATATCACCAAGGCATCAATTCTTCCATCATAAAGTTCTTTAATAATTCGTCCCTTCAAAATCTTCTTATGTCCAAATAATCAGTCTTCGTCCGTCTTCCAATCTGAGAGGGAAAACGGAATCATTTACTTGAGTTTGGTTTCCTCAAGCCCTCTGCAGTTCTTCTTGGAATGTGATGTAGTAATGTGAATCTCTGGTACGGTCTTTAATCTCCTCATCATCCAGTCTGCTTCCACTCTCAATTCATCTTAGTACAACCAAGATGAATAGGGAAGTGAGACTGTAGGTTCTTCATCAGCTCCAGGTTCGCCGTCTTGACCAAGCTCCTTCGTTCTGTTCGTCCACTGTTCCGTCTTGCGAGGAATGTCATCAACTCTCCAGGGCAGTCACCTTTGTTTGTCATCTTCAGGTTCTATCCAACTCTATCCTCTGGTGGAAAACTTGGTGGTTCAACAAGAATCATATCCGGAATTTCAGGGTGCCAAAACATAATTCACACGAAAATGTTCATCTCTTGGCAGACAAAGTAGGTGTAAGAGTACTTCATAACCGCGAAAGTAACGTACGAGTCTCTAGAGAAAATAATGATAGCAAAAGTTCAAAGATAGGAAATCATGGTAGAGGATTTTTCAAATAGTTCAAAACATCAAAGGTGAGACATAGTAGAACAATCGTCCGCATCTCGAATGCTTAAACAACCAACCATATATCAGAATCTAATCGAAATTGACTTTCCAAAGAAAGACAGATTAACATAGCAGGTTTTATCATTCGAAAGGGAAAGAGATATTCTCATACTTGTGGTTAAACACCACTAGACTTCTCAGAGATGGAAAGATGAGTAAAACAAAATCAAATAACTTCAGGAAGCTTACATGGGATTTACCAAAAGCAAGATACGAACAGAGAGTGCTTCAAACATGTCATCGCCATGTAGATTTTCAGAATACCCAAAGAGGTGTCAAAAGGATCAACAAACAGATCAGAGATCAAAGATAAAATCAAAATAGAGTTATGCATTAACATGCAATCTTAAATGCCTTCCCACTTACTAGTGGTAAACTTAGGTGGTGCAAAATCTCTAATTCCAAAAGAATGATTCCAAAAAGGCATAACTAAACGTAAGGTACGAAATAGAGTAATGCGGAAGCAAAGATACATAAGCAGAATCTTAGAGTCTACCATTCCTTGCCGGTCAAAACTTAAGTTCATATAGGGGATTCCTAAAGCAAGTTCTCAAAGCGGTTTCCTATGTTCCTACAGTGGAAGCCTAATGGTCCAAAACTCACTGGTCATAGCCTAAGCTCTACGGATGTTGCATCCGCCGATCCAAACCTGTCTCTGATACCATTTTGTAACACCCCAACCCGAGAAGGGCTAAAGTGTAACATTATGGAGTCAAATCAGAACACAAGCGAAACGGAGATACATTTCCAAAACAAAGTATACAATGATTACAAGGAGAACTAAACAAATACAAAAGAGCAACAACAAAGGACTAAGCCCAAAACAATATACTAAGCCTAACGTCAAATACTTCTAAACATCTCTAAGTCCAGCAAGTAGCTAATCAGGGTGAAGTCTTCTAAGTCCAAAATAAGATCTCTCATCCACAAACCCAGCTTCCTACTAAACCTGCCGCAGGAAAAGAAATGCGGCTGAGCTTAAAAGCCCAGTGAACAGATATATGTAAACGAAACAAAGGATAAGGAACAAAGAATATCATAGGTTGCATTGGGGAAAACAAAAGGTATAATAATGATGATAAGAATAAGACAAAGATTAGATTATATTAGCATTCTACCACGAGCCAAAACAAAACAAAACAAAGTCTTCAGTATAGTAACCATGGAGTGATCAACTCCCAAAATAATGTGAAAGGCGTGTATTGCACACTGCACCAGTCACCAAACCAGATGTAGTAGCAAATCATAGTAACCATGGAGTGATCAACTCCCAAAATAATGTGAAAGGCGTGTATTGCACACAGCACCAGTCACCAAACCAAATGTAGTAGCAAATCAAATCAAAACAAATCAAATCTAGGATGCATCCATACGCCCCGACCCAAACCAATTGCAGATCAAACAAAGGGACGGTGTGGAACATCACTCGACCACACTGGAGTCATGACATTGGTGCATCAATGCCACGGTCATGTTACCTTCATGACTAGGAAACCAAATGCTCGGGTATAATACTAAAGGGTCAAAGGCAAATCAAATAACAAAGTCTAGGTCAAATCAAAATATCATAATCCAAGGTGCATAGCAAAGGTTCAGGTCAAAGGTTCAGAGTTCAAAATCAGAGTTCAAAATCAAAGGTTCAAAAGCAAAGGTCAATATCAAAGGATTAATCATCAAAGGGTCAAATATCAAAGGATCATTATCAAAGGGTCAAATATCAAAGGCTTATTATCAAAGGGTCAAATATCAAAGGATCATTATCAAAGGTGTAATACCAATGGTCAAAATGGAGAGGTCAAAGCCAAGGTTCCCAATCGACAAGGTTCACTATCCCAAGTTACAAAGTCCCATAGTTCATAATCAAAGGGTCATAATGAGATTTTAAATCAAAAGTTCAAGTTAGCTGATTCACATAACTTGTTTAACAAAAGGCTTGTAGTACAATTCAATTTAAGAAGGTTTATAATAAAGGTTCATTTAGAACGATCTTCCAAAAGATGACATTTATAAAATGATCTTTAATAAAGATTTTCATGAAATATTCTTCAAAAGTTGTCTTTATGAATTCATATAATCCCAGAGATAAGTTGTCTTAAATCATATTAAAATGCCGTTATAAATAGTTTCTCCTTTAAATGTTCCCATATCATAATTAAGAAAAGAAAATTTCACCTCCCGTTATAATATCCCAAAGGGTATCCAAAGTCTCACAAAGGTTCAAAGGTTAAGGTCAAAAAAGGTTATCAAATGGGTCATAAGAGTTCAAACGAATAACAATAGGATCGCAAATACCGGTAAAGCACATCAATCATAGGGCCAAGTACGAAGGATCATAATCAAGATCAAACAGAATCATAGTACGATAACAAATCAAAGACAAAGCCAAGAGAGAGGAAATGTGCACTCTTACTAAAAGAGTACGGAATATCTGTACCTTAAACCGCCAACGAAACCATATCATAACATAAGAATAGGAATTCACTCCTTCTTCAGCAAATCTACACGAATTAATGGTCGTCTTATTATTAATAACTTATTATAAATCAGATTACTCATTTTAGTCGGCTTTCCNCTCAAAACTGTGATAGCAAGACGACACCCTAGAACCAAAACAAAAACCCATGCTTACCACACCCTTCGAACAGCCATAAGCCCGAAACCGACACTCCTGTTCGAACCAACAATTAAACTTGATCACGCCTCCAAGAATATACGATCGAATACCCTTTTGCACCTTCTCTTGATCGAACAGGAATGGATGAAAGAAAGATAGTCGACATATATTTGGTTTTAGGTTTTTGTTGTGTTTTCTTGGTTTGTGTTCGGTTCAAGAAACTAGGAGATGAATCCATAAGCCGACACCTTCAAGTCACACTCGAACTCACAAGAAAACCTCCTTGGCACTCCTTTTTGATTGACAGAACTGGAAAAAGAATAAAAGTTGCCACTGGTTTGTTGTGATAGGTTTTAGGGTTTTGTTCAGTTTGTGCCGTGAAATGTGTGTGTGCTAAACAAAATGTGAGATATTCGGTTATAAAAGAGAAAAGAAACCGTGTGGGGAGATTAGAATAAAAAGGAAATAGCCTACTATAATGGGATTGA
This sequence comes from Artemisia annua, assembly GCA_014162995.1. NCBI lineage: Eukaryota > Viridiplantae > Streptophyta > Magnoliopsida > Asterales > Asteraceae > Artemisia > Artemisia annua. The sequence goes on from LBNU01023048.1 coordinate 41,040, forward strand.
TTTGGAGAAGGAGTCAATCACGTACATGGATACAAAATAAGCTTCCTTCGTGGTGACAAAAACAAGTATATAACCGGCCCATATAATGTTTATTAAATGTGGAATATGATTTAATGTGTACAAGATTTTTAGTTGTGTTCAAACATAAGTTTTATATTTCGCTTAATATAAGTTTTATTTTCTCATGGCGTTTATTCGATTCAAATATTAACAAATTCGATACTTAGGTTATATTCGGGATGCAATGCTTTAAATAATTAAGCGTTTATTCAAAATTCGAGATTCAAGGATATTTTGGGTATTTTATGCGTTTAAAATTTTCGGGTTTTACAATAAGGCTATACAAAATTATTAAGATTGCACTAAGTTACATGAACCGAAACTACAACAGTTATAGCATGCAATAATTGCACAAGTAAGAAAGCCCAGCAGGTATGTAACCCGTCACACCCGAATTCTGATATGGTATACGTCTGACATGTTGGCCCGACCAACCCGGACGGGGGAGTCATCCCAATAGATCTATCTATAGCCGCGCTTCCCGCAGGAACTAACGGTCATGTTGTGGGGCATAATGGGTAAATCAAGTCTTAGGCTAATCCATAATAATTTAAAGTAAGTACTCGCGTCCATAGAAAAGCAAGCATGTTTCTCACCCCAAGTTTATAAAGCGATTAAAAATGAGTAAAAGTGGGGCTATAAATTCACGTAAGTGTTTTAAGTACTGGTGTCCATGAGAAAGTGACTGAGTATGTAACAATGAATGAGTAATGTGTTCGAGTAACCGAACAAGTATTTGAGTAAGACAATTAATGTTTTTGAGTAAATAAATCATGTGTTTAAGTAATACAAGTACTGAATTTAAGTAAAACGAGTAAGTAAAATGTGCATGTACTCTATCCCCAAAATAATATAAAACAAGTAAAGTAGGGGCCATGAACTCACCTCGAGTAAATGGAATGTTATGGAAATAACTGATCACGAGATAAAGTGCAGAGGTACGGGGCCACGACCTAATAAGTAATAACGTGTCTTAAAAATATGCTATATGTAAATGAAATGATGCACATGCATTTTGTAAAAGTTTGTGTAGAACCGTAGAGGGGGGGGGGGTGAATACGGTCTCTTCGGCTTTTTAGATGTTTAAAAACTTTAAGGCTCAAAGAGTACCAAGTGGTTTATATCACCACAACCACAATCACAATCACAACACAAGTATATAAAGCTAGTAAAGAGACACCACGATATATATTGGTTCGGGATGGGGTACCATCCGTACATCCATTTGCGAATCCACGACACGTATACTATTCACCAAGTATAATCTTATGGTGGATTACAAACTGTATACAACTTCACTCCACCGATATGTACAAAGATCAGTGCTCACTAAGAAGAGCTACTCCCTACGGTATTCCGCCCTCGGAAACCACCCACAAAGACTCGTGATTCGACTTAATCACAAAGACCACTAAGACTTCCCACCGGAAGTATCAAACCCCAACTAGATCTCCAATGATCTAGGCTTGGTCACTAAGATACAAGACTTCCAACTAGATCCCCAATGATCTAAGCTTGGTCACCAAGACATACGACTTCCCTTATAACCAAATTGAATTACTAGAATGTCGTTTCTTTGAATCAAGCCCTAACCTAACCTAGTGACTCGATTCTAATAGAAAGGGTATAGAGAAGATGATCCTTGACACAATCACAAGAGTGTATTAGGTTCTTGTGATTCTTCCCTTGTGAAGAATGTGTTCTTTCAAAGATGATAAGAGAGAAAGATTAAGAACACAATATGTGTAGTAGACTTAGAGGGTAGAGATAAAGAATGTTTTTCAAGGGGTAAAGAATACAAGAGGCAAGGTGGGTATTTATAGGCCAAAACCCAAATGTTGAAAAAAATTACCGAGCCTGGCGCGCTACTGGCGTGTCGGAGTGCCAACGACACGCCAGAGGACTGTAACATTTTTCTTTGGGTTTTGGCTTTTAACTACCTGACCTTGCTAAACCTCCAATTGTACTCCACACTTTGACCTTAACGTTATTCATCTTCAAGGTCGACCAACTTAAATAGCCATTTGATAAAAATCATTTGTGAAGTGTTTAAGTGAAAACCAATTATCAAAGAGAGAAAGAGAGAAGAGATAATTAGATAGGGGTGGCTTGGGTATTCCTCACATGGCATAGATAAAAGAGATAATATGCCATGGACTATTATGACCTTTCGTAATTTCAAGGTCATTATTTAATTCATATTCTATTCCTATTTCCACTTGAGTAAAAAAATTATTTTTACTGTCTACCCGATTTAGCAATTTTTGCATTTCTAGCAATTCATAAGCCGTGTTTAGGATTTCTATCCATTTTCATGTCATAAATTTGTTTAATATTACATCACATACTTCTAGTATTCAAAAATTCTTAAAATTCACATTTCTCATTTCGTTTCACGTTTATGTCAAATTTTGCTAAAAACTCGTGTCTAGCGTATAATTATTTCAAACCGACACTAGACTATGCACACTCTACACTTTTTATGCATTTTTGGTTCCTTACAATCCTATTTTTAAAATTTATAATTAACTTTTTCTAATTTTACGTAAACCTTGCACCTTTTACGTTTTACGCGAGTTAAATTTACGTTTTTTATGTTTTAACAACGTTTAAACACTTTGTCAACCCCAACACTTATATAAACTCCTAGTATAAGTTATATCAATAAGTTTTAACATTTTTATATGTTTTACATTTTATTACTACCCAGTTTTACGTTACGCGTCTTAAAAACTTTGCGTTTGTGATTACCGGGATCAAACTACACAACGTAGCTCAAGATTTATACAAAATTAACACACTCACCCTCCACTACACATACCAAACGACATAGCCATTTGGTTTGTGATGTGTTGTGAAGTATATATCATTTTGGATACATGTGTCTAGTTTATTTTACATGTGTTTGCAATTATCTAACCCATTTATCACATAGTTTGTATCACCACCCAAAAACTCATTTTTTTCTTCTCTCCCTCTTGATATGCACGACCAAGAACAGCCTCTCAACACCATTTCATCTTAAAAATTCACTTGTTCTTGTATAAAGATTGAAGGCTTTGTTGTTCTAGTCTTGTTCTTGGTTTATTACACTCAAACAACACATAAATCTCACCACATCTTGGATTATATTAGAAGTTCTTGCAAGGTTTATACAAGGGTTGATCAAGTGTTTAAGGGCTGGTATTTTTTCTAAGGGTAAAAGAGTTATAAAAATTTTGGGTAAAAGATTTGTAGAAAGGGTACAAGAGTTGCTGGTGATTTAGGTTATAGTCCTTGTTCTTGTAAATTATTTCTTGATGTATTTGTATGTTATATAAGTTATCATGCTTAGTTATACTTGGTACATAGGCTAGATCACTAGGAAAACCTAAAAGGACTTGACATGCAAAACAGTTTTATATTCAGGGGCAAAAATGGAATTAACTGTACTAATCAGTAGACTTTACACCTAAACTAAAAATATGTAGCTTTAGATCAATGTCTTGTGGTCATTTTTCCGGGTGGCGCATCCCGTGACGACACACGATGATTAAACTAAAAATGTTTTCGTGAAACATGTCATATTCTAAGTAACAGATTTGAAACCTATAAAAGTCATTTTTTTTTAATATAACCAGCTGTTGCTCAAAACATAAAAGTTGTAGATAACATCTTAACTTAAACGTGGCCACAAGAATGGGATTAATCGGGCTTGTAGAACTCTAGATATCGCATTTTTCGCGGGACTGTTGTGATTTTAATAATTTCAGAACTGGATAGTAAGGGTAAGCTGGTAATTTTACTACTGTTACGTAACGTTTAATTTAGTAGGACCCACAAATCGTGTTAGTATACTCGCATACCTTTCCGGGGATAAAAACAACATAATTTTTCAACCTTACGATTTGCGAGTAACGAATATTTGAAGATGGACATATTAATAAAAATTCTAACAGCTTTGTGATTAAAAAGAATAAAAGGTTAATAACTTATATAGTTGTACCCTTAAATTTTATTTTGAACCACCTAGCATATATTGAACCTATAGGCTTAATCTAAACTTTTTTACTAAAATTGAACCCTTTGACTAAAATTGAACCCTTAGACTTAAATTGAACCGTTATGACTTATTTTGGACTTAGGGACAAAAATAGACTTAATACTTGAAATTTTGTAAAAAATATATATTTTATACTTGTAAATCATTTTAAAACGCCAAATTAAATCTTGATAATTAATTAGATATGATGTACAAAGTATAGTTGAGATTATAATCTATATAGTGTATAGACATAATTGCATCATAATTTTAGAAACTAAGACACGCGTATATATCTAGGTTGCTCGTAGGATTCTTGCGGTTTATTCTTCACTACCTCACTTGATCGTTCACTTTACTATCGGTGAGTTTTTAGCCTCGCCTTTGCTCATTTAAATGTTTTATAACCTCGCGAGGGGGATACATGCTAGTTTTACAAGCTGAATACAAGTAGTTTTTGGTATGCTTGACCCGATTACATGATTATAGTTATTGAGTATCTTTTGCCATTCAAGTCCCTAATTTCATGAACCGTTAATTACGTAGTAAACACTATTATTATGAATATGCATATTTGGCTTGACAATCCTGACCGGGTGAGTAGCGCTCATTTTCAATGGGTGCATAATATTGAGAGATCTTGGTAAATGGCAAATCTTACCTTTTGAGGGGCATTATTAAATTTAAGTCAAGGTTCGGTGTCATGAGCTCGATGCTATAATCTGGTTACCCGACTTGTATATGCATTACTTGTCGATCGATGAATAATAGTGTTATTACACAAAAAAGTTACTAAAGTTTATCAAAAATTTGTCCTAAGTTACTATAGTTTCATTTTGTTCACTTAGGTTACTGTACTTTCGGGAAGCATACACTTCAAAAATTCAGTGTTAGTCCGAGTAACCTGAACGTATATTTCGGTAACCTGAGTGAACAAAGTTTCAAAGTTCAATAATCTGAACATTCATTTTTGTCAATACAAATAATGTCAAAAACGTTATTCGCATTATTCGATCTTCTTGTGTTTTGATAATCACAAAATATAAAGACATGTTACGTAAAGTTACGGTTAATAAGTTTTTAACCTAGGAAACTCGTTACTTCCACGAAGCTTCTACAACGTCACTTCAGGTATGAACAAACTTTATACCGTCATTAGTTTGGTGATCAAAGAAGTTTTATTTTCTAATAAACTTACATTTTTAAGTTTGACAAAACATTTTCACAAAAGTATTTTTGTGTTTTTAAAGAAATGTTTTATTAAGAAAATATATTTGAATTCAAATGTGTAACAACTATTTCCCCCCCAAAACTGTTAAAACTACACCAGATAAGTTTTCACCACGTCAGGACAAAAAGGGAGCATTTTTGTCTGGACGGTCCCTTAAAGGGGTCGGCGGTCCCTTAGTGATAAAGGACCGTCGCCTATTTACGGGACCGCCAGGCCAGTCCTGTCGCCTATAAATACTGAACTGTTACACTTCAGAAAACAAGGATTTTCACACACAAAACTTTCTGTTTTTCTTTTCCCCTTGAGTCTTTGATCACTATAACATGTCGGTATATGTTTATAAGTGATTTCCTCTTCCGTCAAGTGCAAGAGAAGAACTCTCGACATCAATGAAGTCTTGAGATGTTATAGGTGTCCACACACAAACGTAACAAGTGTTACGGTGATAGGTTCTGTAAATATTGTTATTATGATCTGACTTGTGTGTGAGTCGAGGTGGGGATATTTGTGTGAACTTGGATGGTGATGTAGATCCAAGAAGTGTTGTAACTAGATTAGTTCATGTATTGGTGTGAGGAGAATGATGTCTGACTCGTCCCAAACTAACCAGTCAACCAGGTGTGGTCAACTAAGTCAAATGAGGGAGAGAGTGATCAATTAATGATCCGGTGTAAGCACAGTGTATCCCCGGGTTGTTATATCCTGACGAGATTGAAATTGTATTTTTAAAAACGTTTTGGGAAGAGTGATCAGGAAAAGTAACCAGATTAAGATTTTGATTATTTGGTGTTGATTACACTAATAGAAATGATAAATAATGAAATTCTACACTACAGGGAACAGATTTAGGCTTTTGGGAAAACCTAATACAGACAGATTAATCACGTAAAATGGAAAAAGTTAAATATGACAAATTACAAACTACAGGGGGTGAAAATGCAAATTTTTCAAACTAAAAATGAAAATAAAATTAAATAAAAAAGAAAATTATTTATTTGATTATTTTAATATTTAAATATTANTGTGATTTGTACAAGGAGGGTTTTGAAAATCACTAAACTTAAACGTTTTTGAAAACACGCAACAACCTCCCCGGCAGCGGCGCCAAATTTTGACTCGTCCCAAACTAACCAGTCAACCAGGTGTGGTCAACTAAGTCAAATGAGGGAGAGAGTGATCAATATATGATCTGTTGAAAGCACAGTGTTCTCACGGGTCGTTTAGTCCCAACGAGATTGAAATTGTATTTGGAAAAACGTTTATGGAAGAGTGATTGAGGAATAGTAACCAGATAATGATTTGGATTGATTTTTACACTAATGATTGCTTGGAATGATAATGAAACAGTATTAAGAAACACAGAATTACAATTAACCCTAAAAATCTAAATGCGAAATGGGAAAGTGGAAATATGCAAAATTAAACTACAAGGGGTGAAAATGCAACTTTTTCAAACTTAAAATGAAAATAAAATTAAATGAAAAAGAAAATTATTTTTTTTAATTATTTTAATATTTAAATATTGATTAGTTAATAAAACTATTTAAAAACTTAATTAAAACTAATTTATAACAAATCTAAAAAGGATTAATATTACAAATTACACTAAAAATTTGCAAAATTAATTTCTAAAAATCTAAAATGACTTAAAAGAAATATAAAAATTAAAAATAACTATTTTTGTCTTTTTGTGGATCTTTTATAAATTAAAAACTTAATTAATATTTAAAGTCTAATTAAACTATTTAAAAGGAGAAAATTAGAAAATGAAAAGATAAAATTATAAAAATAATTTTACAGGTTCTAATCAAGATTACAAAACTAGTAAAATTATAAAAATGACAATGAGATTAATTTTATACTCTAAAACTATTTTCTTTTTGGTTTTTCTAATTAAACTGTTTTAATTAAAATTAAATCTAAAGAATTAACAAATGAACAGTAGAAATAATAATAAAATTACCAGAGGCTATAAATATTATTTAGAACTTAGGAAAAATATAAAATTATACTACTGTTTAACAAAACTTTATTAAAACTATTTAATTACTAATATTAACTAATTATTACTTAAACTGTTTTTAATTCTAATTAATACTAAATGAACAGGGAAAATTCTAATAAAATTTATACAAATACTTTAAGTTACAAAGTAATTTAGAAAATTATAAAAACAGAATATTACTTAACAAAATTTAAAAAGAGAAAATAAAAATTAAAAATGTTAAATAGAAACTATCACTTTTCTTAAAAAGTGATTTTTTTGGACTTTTCTTTTTGAGACTTGTTTATACATTGAAAATGGATAACTTTTGTGAAATCACTTTTGCTTAAGCTCAAAAATAAGCTCTGTGGAATGCTAAATGATTAGCAGTTTGCCTTTGGTCAAACTAGCTTATGCAAAAGCAAGAAATAAGCCACACAGTGCACACAGATGATCAAATAAGTTATAAACAACTTAAACACACTGGAATGAACTTAAATCAACAACAATACATTGCAAAATAAGCAAATAAGCACAAATAAGCAATCCTGAATATCACAGTAACAAACAGACTGCAAGCTTTTTCAAGGTGAGATTAAGCTAGGGCAAAGATGCTAAAGCTCAAAATAAGCTTAGAACCAATAAGCCACCCAGATGGGCTTTTGATAGAACCAAAAATCAACCTGTGGGGCCCACTAATAAGCTCTGTGGGTCCCTTGGAAGTTGGGTGTGTAGAGTCAGTATATACTGACTCTCTGCACACAGTGGAAATGAGCAAAAAGTTTGCTAAGAGAAAAGCTAGCAAATAAGTTCTAAACCTATGAATAAGCACTGAACTAAGTAATAAGCTAGGTTGGGAGTCTAAAAAGCTAATAAGCAATGAATGGGGCCCACTAATGAACACTGTGCAAGTGTGCAAAGTTGGGATATTCACTGGGTACAGGGGAGATTTTGGAAAAAGGGTTAACAAAAAGCTTATGAATAAGCTGTTTGAAAAGCTCTAAACTGAAAAACAATTATTAGCACAAGTAGCTGACCAAATGGGCTTTCCAAATCAACAAGAATCACAAGCTAAGACTAACTAACTAAGATTGTGCAAGCTTATGAAAAATGGTAAAAGCTGTGACACAGGACACTTTTTGAAAAACTAACTAAGAAAAAGCCATCAAATAAGCAGTATACAAGCTGAATAAAAATTAAATAAAAATACCCTAATGAAGCTTAGCAACAGAATATTAATATCCTACAAGCTCTTAACCTAATTCACAACAACAAGATCACAATTAAATCAACTATTTTATTCAAAAACTTTTTTCTGTCAAATTTGACTTTTTGATTTTTGAACTAAGTTGACTTTGGTGAGTTTTGATCTTAATTTATGGACTAGAATTGATGAAATGAGCTTCAATGAGACTATACTAAGCTATGTTAACAGATTTGAAGCAAGGGTTAAGGATTTGAGATCCTAAATCTTAACAGTGAATCAATAACAAGAGATCAAAGTGGATTTTGACTTTTTTATTAAAGACACTGAGTTTTTATGACTATTCTGAGTTATTGTGATCTAAAAGAACTTATGTGAACCACAAACATCAACAATAACAGTCTTGCACACAATGAACCACTCTGATCCAAACACTTACTTAACAGACTCAATAAGTATTTTTCAAAGCAATTACCAATTTAAAACTAATACACTGAATCACAAGATCATATAATGATGAAATAAGCTAAAAGGAGCACACAAGAACAGTGTTTGACAGCTACTAACAGATATAACAGATTATGCAATTTTACTCTAAAAACTTGAAAAGGAAAATAGAAACTTTGAGAACCTTGACCTCTGGCTTAACCAGGGTATCTTTATGCTCTACAAGCTCCTAGCTTATCAAAGATAAGCTAGGTAAATGTCCATCTTGCCCCTCCATTGTAGGCAACTTCCATAAGCATCCTGTCTCATATGCATAGGTACCCTGTGTATTTGTTTTTCTGATTTTTTTAGTTTTTATGTTTTATTATGACTTATAGTAACCTAGGTGAGCTTATGGAACAGTAAAACTAACTATAAGACATCATTAAATCAAAATGGAAATTCAAATTTTTGAAATAATGAAACTGAAATTGATTGAGAAACTTGGAATTTTGATTAGATAAAGATCAAATTACAATACTTGAACTGATTACAAACTACTTGAAGCAAATTTAACAACTTAAAACTGATTTTACATTAATTCGACATAAAAACTACACTATGTGACTACTACTTCTTCTCTTCTGCTCCTCTTCCATTTATAGCACAAAATTAGGGTTCTTGGGATGTCTCTGAGCAAATCCCACTTGATATCTTGACCCTTGGATGAGAGATGAGCATTTTTGACCCTTGGATCAAATTGGCGCCAAAACAGAAAATGCAATTTGCATTTTATAAATTGCAACAGGGGGGTGGTGGCATTAATGGTGGTTGTTTTGTTAGGTGGATGTGATGGGGGTGAGTGGTTTGGGCGGTGGAACAAGTGGGAGGTGAGGTGATGGCTGGCAAGTGGAGAGGTGGTGTGAACGGGGAAGGAGAGGGGGAAAGGGGGGAGTGTTATAATTTTTAAACATTGGGTTTGGGCTTGAGGGTTGGGCCAGAGAAAAGAAAAAGAAAAAGGGCCGGTTTGGTTTTGGGTTTATTAAATAAGGGTGGGGTGGTTTTGGGTTTATAATTAACAAGGGCCCGTTTGGTTTATTATAAGCACAAGGACCAAATATGTAAATCTGAAAATTGAGGGACCTGTTTTGCCAATTATCCAAAGTTGTCACAAGGGTGAATTTTGTCAGGTGTGATTAGTATAAGGACCATAGATGATAATTTCCATTTTTACACCTCCAGGGACTAAATCTGCCAACTTGTGAAACTTTAGGGACCATTCTTGTCAATTCACCAAACTTTTCACCCAAGGACCATTCCTGCCAAAGATGAGTAGCACAAGGACCAAAATTGATTTTTTCAAAGTTTTTAAATCCCAGGGACCATTTTTGTCAATTTTGCAAAATGCAGGGACTAAACTTGTAATTTTCCAAATTTTTACCACAAGGACCAATTTTGTCATTGATGAATAGTACAAGGTTTATTTTTGATTATTTTCACTTTTTAAATTCACCAAGGACTATTTTTGACATTTTTCAAACTTGGGGGACCAAAGTTGTAAATTTGTGATTTTTGATATTCAAAGGGTTTGTTTTGACAACTTATGAATCCCCAAGGACCTTTTATGATATTTTTCATGTTTTGAAATATCCAGGGACTAGATTTGACAATTTGTGAAAGTTGAGGGACTGAAACTGCCAATTGTGCAAACTTTGTTCGTTTTTCATTTGTTTTCAAACATTTTGCATCTAGAACATATAAAACACACTTTTGGAATATTTTTAATATTTTGATGCATTATTGGGTGTCTTTGGATGTTTTGACAGTTCAGATTAGGAAAAAATGATGAGTATTTACACACTCATCAGTTACGTCTTTGGAAACAAAGTTTATGAAATACTCCTTTGTTATGACCATCGATTTATCGTCATCTATATAAAATACATGCACCAAACTTGCAACTCCCGATATGAATACATTTCGGTCTGTTAGTTTATTGACATAAAATAATAGTCGTATGTTAAGATCGAACTCGAGATCACGGGATTGCACACTTTACGTATGAGAGTTAAAGTTTAATAATTAAATGTAAAAGGTTATATTTAATTATTTATTACATAAATATATAACGACCTAGTATTTAACGATAAATGACTAATGACCGTTCGACGAATAAAAGGAAAGTATTGTGTATGTATAATTGGCAAGTTAAGAAGGATCCGGAACCCTTTTCCAAGAGGTGGCCGGTCGTGGGTTGGCAATTTAGCTGATTTTCAGTATTTTCGCGAGAATTCTCCTTTTATTCCAGATAATTACTAAACACAAATTTAGACTAATTAAGTGTGGTATTCAATAAAAACAAGGCAAAAATGAGTAATTATCGTGAAAATTTGATAGCTAAAAATGTATAAATTAGAAGCTATCAGTCTATTCCACAGGAATGAGACTGGTATTTATAATGATGTGTTTAGGGTTTTGTACCACCCATAAACACCATCTATGGTTGAGAATGGTCCACAAGGTGGACATCTAATGGAGGAGACAAGAATGATACGTGGAGTAATATCCTTGGCTCTGCCAGATACATGGAATACTTCATGCATGATTGTTATGTACTAGAGTACTGTTCACAACATTAACTATATAGTAATGAGGTAATGACACGTGTTTTGTACGTTGTAACGGTCTTGGAGTTGAACTCCAACCTTTCCGCTACCTGACCGTGTTTGCCAGGCTTCACGCCTAGCTTGGGAACTTGCTTCTTAGGTAAGTTGGTGACGGGTTTTGGCCTTAGTGAGCCTATTTCAAGTGTATGGGTTTTAGCCAGTTAGGCTAAAGCTCTCATATTCTATCACCAGTTTTATGATATATAGAGTATTATTTTTTTTTTAATTTTTTTTGAACAGATTTATGATATATAATTAGTTACCCACTTCTTCAAACAAGTTAGGAACATGACATGGTAAAAAGAAAAATTTTGTTTACATGTAAATAGTTCTGGATTTTGTTATCTTTACTACATATAAAACAAAGTTAAATGTGGAAAAGTGAAATGTTGAAAATGGTCAAGTGTGAGAGAAACTAAAAATATTTTAACTTAGGAAAGTACAAGCTATAATAATGCAAGGTACCATCTATTGTTTTTTTAGTAGATCTATTGAAGGAAACATGGTTGGACATTAAAATGCGATCGAATGTAATTCCACCACCATCTAAATCTACATGACGACTAACGTGCATTGTTAGTTATCTCATAATTGATTTTAATGTTTATTTTCAGTTTCACTAAATGTTTTTATATGTTCTTTGATACATATTACTCCCTCCGTCCCATATTAAGTGTCCACAATGGAATCTTGGAATGTCCCAAATTAAGTGTCCATATTGTACCTTCCAACCAATAAGATGGGACTTTAGTGGGTAAAAATAATATTTGATTGGTGGAAAGTTTAGTTAGTGAAATCTCCTAAAACTTTGTGCATATTGTAAGCGGACACTTAATATGGGACGGAGGGAGTAAGAATTATTGTTTGAGTTGAATTATCAAATGTTACAACATTTTGCCATTACTTTTACGTTTTATGTTTGAACATTACACGAAACACTTACCACAATATCACAATTATAAATGTTTGCCACTAGAAAATTCCGTTGCTATGCACGGGTACTCGCCTAATTTATTGAGATTAATTAAGAATTATTTGACCAAATGCGGTTGAAGTTTAACAATCCCTATCACTAATAATGTGGACATATTTAAGAATTGTACAAGATGTTTTCTTTTTTCTTTTTTTTTTTCTATTCCACACTGATCATCATCTACATTTTTATATGTGGTAGATCATATAAATATAAACGTGTTACTAATATATTATTGTCTGAAAATACCTATATCATATGTTTAAGAAATTTATAAAATGCTAGGTAAAATGCACGCTAAACATGCCAAATCTTTATATAGTGTAACTATCATCGATCTACAGTATTTTTAACACTTTTACAAATAATTAACATAAGATTCTCATTAATTAAAAACTTTTAATCTCAATTAATTATTATTAATACGTAGAGAAAAGATCATTTACATATCAAAAGTTATAGTATACCATGAAATTAACCGCTCATCTATACTACCTATAATAGAAAAATGGTCAAAAGTGAAATGTTAAGTTTTCAAGTAAAATGTTGAGTTTTCAACAATGGTCAAATGAGAGAGAAAGTGAAATGTAATTAATACTCTTATTAAAACACCCCAATACTTATTCAAACACAAATCGGGTTGACCCGGGACGCTTCAAACCCGGCGGGTTGACCCAGTTTAATTTGACCCGTTTTCGACCCAACCTAGCAAGTTGACCTGGTTTAAATCGACCCATTTTTCGACCGGAACGGTTCAACCGGTTGAACCAACCGGGTCGAACCGGGTTTCAAAACAGTATCCATTACTTAAAAAAGTACAATGATTTATTCGCATTGTACAACCAATTAAAAACATATCTACCAAATTAAATACAACCAATTAAAACACAAACCGGGTTGACCCGAGACGCTTCAAACCCGTTTTTCGACCGGAACGGTTCAACCAGTTGAACCACCCGGGTCGAACCGGGTTTCAAAACATTATGTTTAATTTCCAAATCTTCAAACTTTTATTATTTTTCGTTTATAACCTATAAACTTTTTTTATCAATAAACTATCTGTCGCTATAAAATCTCGTTGCTATGTACGGGTACTCGTCTAGTTTTTTTATATTAAATAACAAAGTCACTCTCACATTTCTTTTTCAACAATTAATATATCTTAAACCGTTAATTGTTAAGCAAAAAAATTGCACACCATCGCAACGAGCATTTAATTATCTTTCTATAGAAACTTTAATATACTTTTGACTAATTTTTTTGGTTACCTTTTTCACGTTTATTCACCTTTTTTTTCTTTTTTATTTTTTTTATTTTTATTTTTTTTTAAAATAAAACTTGCATGAGAAATCACATGTGATTCAACAATAATTTGAATATTCAAATATTTAAACATGTAATAATATGAGCATAACTTTTTCTACAAACTTCAAAAAGTTTCATTCTGAGACATTCATAGCTTTCAATCATATATAACACATTATATTTCAAATTATAGATTAGTGCAGTTAATTCGTTAAAGTTGAATAAAACACACAAAAAGCACATGTGATTTTTACTAGACGTGATCTTAATTAAATGTGATTTATAGAAGCTTTATAATGAACTTCTATAATTCAAATACATTGTGTGATATATGTTATGCTAATTTTTGTACAACTTTTAGTATTCGAACTACCATATTAGTGTTAAATCACATGTAATATGTCATGAGAATTTTAATATTGAATAAAAAACGTAAAATATAATATTAAAAAAAATACAATAGTTCGTCGAAAGTATAAAAAATGCGCTTGTTTGTTGAAAGATAATAAAATACTCGTCGTGACGGTATAATTTGTTTTCTCTAACGATTAACGGTTTATAAGATATTTAAGTTATTAAAAATAGGGTAATTGCATTTTTATTTAAAATATTAATTAAATTTTTTTTAATAAAAACATAGTAGTTGAAATTTTTATTGGTTGTGATAATTCTTGTGTCCATTACATACAAAGATAGGATCCATAAATAGGTACAATGCTTAGCTATTTAAGGTAAACTATCAATTACCCACTAATCAAGGATAATTACAACTAATGTGCTTATCCACTTTGAGGTTATCCTTATACACGGTTTAATAGTCCCCCGCAGTTGGAGCGGGAGGAAGCCGGACGTTCAAACTGGATCTAAAATCTTCAAATAAGACTGAAGGAAGTCCCTTGGTGAAGATATCTGCGTACTGATAACGGGAGGGTACATGGAGAACACGAACCTGACCAGCAGTAACCATGTCACGGACAAAGTGTATATCAATCTCAATATGTTTGGTCCGTTGATGTTGCACAGGGTTGGCAGATAAATAGTTGGCACTAACATTATCACAATAGACAAGAGTGGCCGTAGAAAGAGGAGAATGCAGCTCACGAAGAAGGTTACGAAGCCATGCAGTCTCAGCTACAACATTAGCAACACCCCAGTACTCGGCTTCGGCACTAGACCGGGAGATGGTGTGTTGTCGCTTGGAAGACCAAGAAAGTAGATTATCACCCAGAAAAACACAGTATCCCGAAGTAGACCGTCGTGTGGATGGGCAACCCGCCCAATCGGCATCTGTATATCCAACAAGAGAAGTGGTAGAGGATGAATATAGGTGTAGACCAAAATCCAAAGTCCCTCGAACGTATCGTAAAATACGTTTAAGGGCAGCTAAATGTGGCTCGCGAGGATCATGCATGTGAAGGCAAATCTGTTGTACAGCATATGAGAGATCGGGTCTGGTAAATGTGAGATACTGAAGTCCACCTGCAAGACTACGATATAAAGTAGGATCCTGAACTGGAACACCTTCGGGACCCACTTTGGAGTCTGTATCAACTGGTGTTCGAGAAGGGTTACAGTTGGCCATGTGAGCACGCTCAAGGAGCTCAGTAGCATACTTCCGCTGAGATAGAAATAAACCTGTAGAATGCCGTGTAGCAGAAACACCAAGGAAGTAATTAAGTGGTCCAAGATCAGTCATGTCAAACTCATTATGCAAAGAGGCAATGATCTGCTGTAGAAGAGCTGTAGAAGAGGCTGTAAGAATAATGTCATCCACATAGATGAGTAGGTAAGCAACTTGAGAGCCCTGTCGAAGAATAAATAAAGAAGAGTCACAACGACTATGGTAAAATCCAACTCTAGTAGCATAACCTGAAAATCTCTGAAACCAAGCACGAGGTGCTTGCTTTAGCCCATATAAAGATTTCTGCAGAAGGCAGACATGGTGAGGGTAAATTAAATAAACTTAAAATATTTATTTATTATTACAAACTTATTATAAAGTTAAGAAAACCTAAAAACCTAAAACGCGTACGTTTACGTAACAATTACGTAACCGTAACAAGATAAAAAGNGAATAATGTCATCCACATAGATGAGTAGGTAAGCAACTTGAGAGCCCTGTCGAAGAATAAATAAAGAAGAGTCACAACGACTATGGTAAAATCCAACTCTAGTAGCATAACCTGAAAATCTCTGAAACCAAGCACGAGGTGCTTGCTTTAGCCCATATAAAGATTTCTGCAGAAGGCAGACATGGTGAGGGTACCGGGGGTCCACAAATCCCGGCGGTTGGTGCATATATACAGTCTCAGATAAATCCCCGTTAAGAAAAGCATTCTTAACGTTAAGCTGATGAATAGGCCACTTGCGGGATACCGCAAGACTAAGAACAGTGCGGATGGTAGCCGACTTAACTACCGGACTAAAGGTCTCGTCACAGTCAGTACCAAGTTGCTGACTACTACCATTGGCAACCAAACGAGCCTTATAACGACTCAAAGTCCCGTCAGCATGAAATTTATGCTTGAACAACCACATAGATCTTACCAAATTAACACCATAGGGTCGTGGTACAAGAATCCAAGTACCATTTTTAACTAACGCATTATACTCATCATACATAGCATTATTCCAATGAGGGTTTTGTAGAGCAAGGAAGGGAGATTTAGGTAAAGGCGAGATAGAAGAAGTATGAAGCGAGAGACGTTCAATGGGTTTGACAATGCCTGATTGAGACCGAGTGACCATGCGGTGAGTACGGGGTAGTTCGGGTGGAGGTTGTGTGGGTTGGGTGGAGGCGTCGGGGTTGATTGTGTGCGTAGGAGGTTGTTGGGCTTGTGAAGATTCATTTTGGGTTGCGGTTGGTGGGGTGTTAGGTTGCTCTTGAGGTGCGGGTAGTGGGCTGTTGGGCAAACCCGTGTGCGTAGGAGGTTGTTGGGCTTGTGAAGATTGATTTTGGGCTGCGGTTGGTGGGCTGTTAGGTTGCTGATGATGGGTATGGGGGGCTTCTTGAAGTGGATTTGGTGTTGGGGGGTTATTAAGTATTTGGGTAAGTAGAGGGGAATGGGTAGAGTCTAAAAAGGTGTAGGAAGGTGGAGATTCGGGTGTCATTGAGCGGTAAGGAAATTGGGTTTCATCAAAGGTGACGTGTCGGGAAAGTAAAATTTTGTTTGTTTCAAGGTCTAGGCATCGAAAGCCACGGTGATAGGCGGGATAGCCCAAGAATATACATGGTGTTGCGCGTGGGGCAAGTTTGTGAGGGGAGTGAAGGTGAGGGTAGCATAGACATCCAAATATACGTAAGTTAGAGTAGTCGGGTGCTTTGTGAAAAAGTCTTGTGTAGGGGATTTCATTGTTGATGGCGGTAGAGGGTAAAAGGTTGAGGAGATAAGTGGCCATATGTAGGGCCTCGACCCAAAAGGTGGGGGGTAGGTGAGCCTGAAATAAAAGTGTACGGATGACATTCTTGATGGTTCTAATCATGCGTTCCGCCTTGCCATTTTGTTGAGAAGTTTTTGGGCAAGAAAATCTAAATTGTATACCGTGGTTAGCAAAAAGGGTATGTAAGCGGTTATTGTCGAACTCACCACCATGATCACATTGGAAGCTTTTTATTTCGAATTTAAATTGGTTCTTAACATAATTACAAAAATGCAAAAATTTATCAAGCATGTCAGATTTATGACGAAGAGGATAAATCCACAAATAATGAGAGAAATGATCAAGAAATAAAACGTAGTACTTAAAACCACTTTTACTAGTAATGGGAGATGTCCATAAATTGGAATGAATTATATCAAAACAGTGTTCAACAATAGAATGGGAACTATGAAAAGGAAGCTTCACATGTTTGCCAAGTTGGCACGCATGACAAACATGTGTAGTCTTAGTTTTATTACATGAAATAAAATTACGAGAAACAAGAGACCGTAGCACTTCGTCACCGGGATGACCGAGACGTTGGTGCCACGTGGAGGAGCTTGTGGAGAGAAGAGCAGTAGGTTTGAATGACGGTTTGGTAACGGGATAGAGATCTCCCGAACTATCACAACGAAGGAGGATATGGCGAGTCCAGAAGTCCTTCACAGAAAAACCAAAAGCGTCGAATTCGACAGTGCAATTATTATCTCTAGTAAATTGACGCACATAAATGAGATTTTTAATAATATTGGGGGTGACAAGAACATTATGAAGATGAAGTGGGCGATGAGTAGATGGGATAACGCTATGTCCGGTGTTAGTAACGAGTATAGAATTACCGTCACCAACGTGCACAGATGGGAATAAGCGTTTGTTAATAATGGTATTTAAATTACTTGTACTAGAATTTAAATGAGAAGATGCACCTGTGTCCATGTTCCATGTCGGGTCTTGCACAGTCATAGTGCTAAATGCACTAGGAAGAGTAGTAGGCTGTGATGAGTATACTGTTGTAGCAGGTCCGAGAATACCATTGGAAGCAGAGGGCTGAGGTTGTTGGGCCAATTGGAATGGTGACTGCTGTTGGGTCGGATAAATAAACTGGGCTGAATTGGTTTGTACGGGGTGATGGGCCGGCCTAGGTGATGAGATGGCATGATGGTTGTGTTGGGCCAAGCGTGTAGCATAGAGCCCAGGTGGAGCCCAACTTTGATTGTATTGGCTAAGCGAAGAAGTACCAGACCCACGTCCATGTTGACCAAAATTATTCCATGCGTTAACAAAATTTCCTCCATTTTAATTCAACATTATACCATGTGATAACAAAATTCCCTGTGAAGAAGTACCAGGCCCACAACCATATTGACCAAAATAATTCCCCGTGTTAGCAAAATTTATTCCATTGGTATTCAACATTCGTCCAGTACTAGTACTCCCTACATATTTATTAGAAGCCAATCCGGATCTATCGCTGTAATCGTGTATAAACTTACACTTATCCCCAAATTTACATGTTCCTTTATTGAAGTGATTACATAGTTGTGAGAGGCTTTGAGGAGGGATGTTGTTATCAGCAGCCATAGATGCCGATTTTCAGGTTTGTACTTTTGTTCTTTGGGTTGAAGATGCGATAGAGAGTGGAGAAAAAGAAGGGGAGAGGTGAATTAGTTAGAGAGAAAGTAGGAGAGGATCGTATTTGGCTGTGATACCATATTGGTTGTGATAATTCTTGTGTCAATTACATACAAAGATAGGATACATAAATAGGTACAATGCTTAGCTATTTAAGGTAAACTATCAATTACCCACTAATCAAGGATAATTACAACTAATGTGCTTATCCACTTTGAGGTTATCCTTATACACGGTTTAATAATTTTGTCACTTAATATGCAAAAATCTTTTGGTATTTACATAAACTGTCCCGTTGATACATATTGTAAATAACAATGAATTTGAGATATGGTGATGTAAAACATATCATTTGGTTAAATTGTAGCATGACGTCTATTTAATAACATATCAATCGTTGTCGTGAATAATCAAGTTCATTTTCAACACTTAAAAAAATTATCCAATTAGTTCATTTGTCATAATATATATGCTTTTTTAAATCTAATAGCTTCACCAACAACTATCATATAATAAACGATGCAAAACATATATCTTTGGGGTTATGTGAATAAAACATCAAGCATATATAAATTCTGATCCATAAAAAAGTTATTTCTTCGAATCAATAAAACACGAATCTTAAGTCTTTTACTTTTGTTTAGTTACGCCCCTCTCACTATTTATCAAAAAAATCGTAACAAATCGCCTACATTGTCATGGAAACACAATCCAACCCTAGAGGTTGGAATCAAAACCTATGACCACCACAAAAATGAAGCATCATGATCATCATCCACCAAACTCTCCATCTCAAAGCTCAAAACAAATGAAAGGTGAATCCTTTTTACTTTCCCATGTGGTACCTTTTTTCCCAAAATGATCCTCCATTTTTCCTTAATGCTTTCAATGCAAGGACCACTAACACACCATACATTGATGGCTCTCATTGAAGCATAGCCAAATAAAATTGTTTAACTTTTTATACAACAACATCCCAATTAAATAATCAATTAAATTGTGCTAGCAATAAAATTAATTACTATTTAAAAACTAGAGATCATAACAAACCCAAGAAAAACAGTTATCATTGACATATTCATTGTTGCACAAAGTAACAAAATTCAAAGGTGAAGTCATCTTAGTTGTCCTACCATCCCCAATTTAACGCCTCTCACTTTAATGCTTTAAAATATATTTTATTGTGATGTATAAGAAAAAGAGCAAAAACATAACAAACATGCCATAAAATTATACCTAGAGGAATCAAAAAAGAGTTATTGTTCAAACTACTTTATTTTATTTTACAAGAGAATGTAAAAGCTAAGTAGAGTTACATTTTATGGCCTGACAGATAAACTTTGAAACATTACAAATCATATCACAAGATTTATAAAATTATAAAAACAGTTCGAGTCTTTATTCAGTAACTAGAACAAATAACGGCATCTACTATAATGAAACTTTAAAAAGATTTATACAATTAATGCATCATCAATTTATGAACCTTTTCATTATAAACAGTTAAACACTATGGATAAACTTATTCGTAAGTTTATAACTTTTATCATGGTCACTAGGTAAGAGTGATTCCTTTTTTATGTCATTAGTCACTAAAGCAACTTTTATTACACTTTTGATCACTTTCATTACATGTACACTAATATAATAATCAAATCAAACCCAAAATAACTACTGTATTAAAAAGTCCATTAAAAAAACAAAAAAGAATATTTTTAATAAACCCCTCCACCGTTTTATATATGTTGCAAAAACAAGAAAAACAAAAAGAGTTAAAAGAGAAGAGGTGTGAGTAAAAGCCAAACACAAAGCCACCTGTTTTTCTTGTAGAAACCCACCACAATAATCCTGTGATCAAAATTATCAAAAAAAAAAAAAACATTTTCCATTTTTATAAAAAAAAAGATTCTTGTATAAAATTTATATACATGTCAAAAAACCAAAAATAAAACTTTAAAAAAAAAAAAAAAAAAAAAAACCCTTTTTGTTTGCTTTGTTTATCAGCAATTTCATAACCCAAAAAAGATTTTTAGTAATCTTTACACAAAATCCTTTCTGGGTTTTTCTGGGTTTTTGATTCTGTTTATAAAAACATAATCTTTTTACAAAATTTCTCAATGGCTGCTGGTCCTGAAATTAGTATTGAGTCATCACCACAATTAGCAACAGTCACTGAAACTGTTGCTGATAATGTTGCTGTTGCTGTTGCTGTTGCTGATGATAATGAAAATGATCAGCCAAAAAAAGTGGAAAGTGATGATGATTCAAAAAAAATAAAAGATTTTGTTGAAATGTTGTCAAATTTGAAACTGAATCCAATGGCTAAAGAGTTTTTTCCATCTTATATTAATAATAATAATCGTGATCAAAATGAGTTTGCAATTAATTACTTTGTGCAGCAGCCTGTTGTTGGTTATATAAAGAATAATACTAATAATAATAATAATGGGATTGAAGGCTATCCTAATACTAACAGAAGGGTATGATCTTTTTTTTTTATATGTTTTTATGGTTGTTATGATTGTAATTTATTAATTTGAATTTTGGGTTTTGCTGGAATTGTGGTTTTTTAGGTGTAATTGTTGTGGTTTGATCATATGGAATTAAATTTTTTGTGACTTGATTTTGTTATTTGTTTGTTAAAGTTTTTGTTTTTAGTTAATGGATTTCTGTTATCTCCTGAAATTGTGTGAAATTCTTGTGAAATTTAGGTTTTTTGAGGGTTTATGATGACTTTGTGCATTTTTTGGTAAATGATATGTCGATTTTTTGATAAAAGGTTTGTTTTTCATTTGGGATGAATGTTCTGTATTTTACTGGTTTTGTAAGAAATGTATGTTGTTATGTTTATTTGGTGATGTTATGATGTTCAAAATTAAGTGTTCAATTGTTTATTTAGTGGATTATTGATTGTTGATATAATATTGGATGGGATGTCAGTCTGTCACTTTGATCTATTGTTGATTTTCGGCATTCACCGAAATGTTATATTATAAGTTATAAGGCCTGTTAAAATGTTAATTAGAACTGACAGAAAAGGAGTATCAAACGTTGGCAATTTAAATTTGTTTTGTCGCTTACCAGGAGTTATGTTTGCTAATTTGCTGTTTTTGCTGTTCTTAGAAACATGAACAATTATAGTCATGTTTGCATTACGTCATTCATTTTTCTTAAAGTTAATGACTTGTATAACCGTAAGGAAAATTTGGTTAAGTTATGGACATTCCATGTTATTTCTATTTTCGACACCATTTCTAAAAGATTTGAGGTGTCCTCTGTTTTCTGTTTTTGACATCAAACCAAAGGAATTGGATGTTTCGGGTGGCTGTATATTATGTTTCAAAACTAGGTTACTGAGTATCTAGATATTTTGATTCATGCTATAGTTTTGCTGTTTATCTGTATTACGCGAGGACTAATAAAATTTTATTCATTGCTTGGAAAAATATTGGTGTTTTATATATACTGCATATAATTTGTCTTGTGAAAATTTGCTTGTTCTTTGCAAGTGATTCAATTTACTTTTCTTAAATTAGAGGAGAAGTAACTTCAGCAATGGCCGACGTCTGTCTAATGGGAGGACTTTTAGGGCTCAAAGAGAAGATAGCATCAAGAGAACTGTGTATGTCTCTGACATCGATCACAATGTGAGTAAATGCTTGTTAGTTTTTGCATCTTGTATATAGTGTACTATTTTATTCCCCATAGACTCGATGTGAATGGCTTATTCGATAGGTAACTGAAGAGCAACTTGCTGCTTTGTTTTGCGGATATGGACATGTAAGTCCAAGCAGAACCTTGATCTCTAATTAACATGTTATTTATATTCTTGATCATTTGCTAAAGAGATACTAAACATGGTTACTATATAGGTCTTGGACTGTCGAGTTTGTGGTGACCCACATTCACGCCTCCGATTTGCATTTGTTGAGTTTGCTGATGAGAGTAAGAAACTGTGGCCTTTGAATTCTTGTATTTCCATATATATCTAACAAACAATCTGCTGATGTTTATATGCTTCTATCAATTAATTTTCTGCAGACTCTGCAAGGGCAGCGCTTAATCTTTGTGGTACAATGCTCGGTTTCTCTCAAATTACGGTCTTGCCATCGAAAACTGCCATCCTTCCTGTGAATCCAACTTTCCTCCCCAGGGTATGTAGTTCCCTTGTAGTTGGTATTTGATAATTTTTTAATTTAATATTTTATCCTTAGGTATTTATAATTTTATATATCTTCTTGATGAATATTGTATTCAGTCAGAGGACGAGAGAGAGATGTGTGCAAGGACCGTCTACTGTACAAATATTGACAAGAAGGTTTGGAATCGTTTTTCTTGCTTAAGTCTAGCTCTAAATGAGTTTTCCACACCATCACTGATCACTGAATAAGCGAGCCTTTTACATATATTCCCCTTTCTTTCTTGGATCATTTGCTTTCTCAGTGACTAATTCTAAAGCCTTTTTTGGCCTTGTGTTATTGGCCTTAATGTGGAATCAAAGTAGATATATAGTTTCAATGAAAGGTTAAGAAAATGGTAATGACAGTTAGGGTCAGCAGTTTTTTTCTATTTGGTTCATTCCATGTTTAGTTTTTATAGGAAATAATAAACTCTTAGGAACGATTGTGGATGTAACCAAATTATTGAATCATGTAAATAATGTGTCTTTAAGTTCCTGTTTAGAATTTCAGATTCTTTTTAAATATCGTAAGAATTGTTTCTTCTGCAGGTTTCTCAAACTGAGGTCAAGAATTTTTTTGAAACAAGATGCGGCGAGGTTAGAATGATCCTCAACGTTTTAGTTTTCTCACTAGTTTTTTGTTTGACCAATGTTCTAAATTTCTATAAACTTTTTTTGCGCCAAGGTTTCTCGTCTGAGGCTTTTGGGGGATAATGTTCATTCAACTCGCATTGCTTTTGTTGAGTTTGTAATGGTAAGCTATAAAGTTAATAATTTCCTTACTACAATGTGTACACATGCCAATAATCTTCTTGTCATTTAATCTACAGGCAGAAAGTGCAATTATGGCACTCGATTGCTGTGGCCAGCCGTTAGGAACACAACCAATTAGGTATTTTCCTGGAACTGCTGTTTTTTAGGCATGGTAACATCAGGCTTAATTTGTTCCTAACTTGAGAAATTCTGTGTTAACTTTGCAGGGTGAGTCCTTCCAAGACTCCAGTGAGGCCTCGTGTTGCTCGCCCACTTTCAACAAACTAAATGCTGATGACTTGAACAGATACCCTTAAGAGCGTAAAGTATGCATCCATGAGGGAGCCGTTGTTCTCGTTGAATTGGAGATGTTTTTTTTTTTCCTCTTTTTTTTCTGTCGCGCGTTAACTATAGTTGTGTAGCCTGAAGTCTGAGAACTTTCTATGTTTACTTGCTTTGTGTCGCCGTTTCTTGTGAGCTCAATGCTCTATGGCTTTTAGATATTGACTTCTGGTTTTGACTTTGATGGTTATATATTCAGTTATTTATGATGTTTTTATGTTTTAAGTCTTTGGAGCTAGCTGTTATTGCCTGAGCGTTCTCGTGCGGTTATGGTGCTGATAGTTTATTAAGAGTCAGAAGTCGTGGACTACTATTCTGTTAAAAATTCAGAAAATAATCATAGTTAGATATGCATGGTAGTATATATTTATGCCATGATCCTTGTGTCACATATATAAAGACAAAAGTGGTTAAGATTATTAATAATTTGATAATGTAACTTTGTGATTTTAACTATTTGGTTGATGACTTAGGATCAAATGAGAAGAACTCTTAAAATGAGAAGGATGAGAAATAACTATAACCACATATTAGAAATGCATCGACTTGAATTAGATGCATCCCTAATCTTTTAGATGCACCATAATATATTTTCTAGCTAAAAATTAGATGCATATAAATATATCAGATGCATTTTAGCAAGTTAGGAAAATCCTATGTATTTTTCGTCCTCTGTGGGTCAAATTTGTTGCAAGTACAACTTTGCATCGTTTTCACTTCAAAATTACTTTTGAAACTAATTGGGATGCATCTAAATGAATAGAGATGCATCTAATTCAAGTCGATGCATCTCAAATACGTGATTATAGTTATTTCTCATTCTTCTCATTAAAAGTTTTCTTCTCGCTGGATCCTTACCCGTTGGTTGATAGCTAATCATATTATCAGGTTTTGGGTTGTATGGTTTTCAAAAGGCACTGCTTGACTCAGTTTGAAACGAAATCAGTCCTGGATAAAATAATTATTTTTCAAAGCTTGAAATGACATTGTTTTAAGTTTATGTTTTTGATATTAGAAAACATTAAGAAAATTTCTTAATTTTTTATCTTCAGTTTGGTGAAAAAAATAAGAAAGGGATTAAATTTTCCACAAAATGTAAAAAACGAGTTTATGTGACATTGTTTTATATTTTGAAGAAAAGGTGGGAGTTACAAGAGAAACAAGGAAAACACAAAGAAAATGTGTTTCGTAATTTTCCTTGTTAAGTTGGGAAATGCATGTTTTGTGTTTTGTAGAGAATGTGGTGAGAAAAGTTTGATTTGAACGTAATATCTATTTTCTTTGTGTTGCGCAAAATATTTTGTAGAAAACAAAGGTGTTTTCTTTCATCTAAACTCATCGATAGTGTTGGAACAGTGGTTAAGAAGAAAAGTTGATGCGTCAAGTGGATGCAGACATGATTCTCTTGGATCGCTTTAATTTTTGGTTCCGTTATACAAAAGGGACCATATGTATGTTTGTTTGTGCAACTTTCTACGAGATAAAATTCTTTATGTTAGGGGTAAGTATGTTACAGTATAAACTTCACCTTGATTCAGCTAAATGGGCCTAATAAGTTCTCAACTTCTCACTTCAATACTTAAATGTTATCGCCAGCCCAATTTAATGTCCAGTCGTATCCAACCCAACATTCTCAAGTAAGTTTTTGCAAGAACATGTCGAATTTGGGTATGTAGAATTGTAGATGATGCCAATTGCCAAATTTCGTTTGGTCAAGGTTTAATGGTATTATCAAGAGCGAAACCAATAGGGTGACTAGCTCGTGTTTAGCACTTCCAACAAGCCAAAGTTCCCTTTATACGGATGAAATACAAAAAATTTCGTGCCACTTTACAATGTAGTAGCACTTCTTAACATTTAATCCTGGTTTCGCCCATTATAACATCTAAACATGATAAACATAAGAAATCGTTAGAATTACGTAATGAAGTTCATCCATGTGAATAGTATTTGATGATATGAGAGTGAAATGGTGACGATAAATAGTTCATTAGCTTTAGAGATTAACAATATATGATACGATACGAGCAAGATGGTCAGAAACCATAATTACCCAAGAAACAATATATGATATGAGCGAGAAGACGATACAAAAACACATATACAGAACGTTAGTCAAAGAATGGTCATTAGCTTATGTGCATCTTATAATTACTATTATGGTATCAAAACATGAAACTGCATACACAAATTTACAAATATAAAAAGATTTAGGAAAATTGAAATTAGGAAAACGATGAACCACATTTCACCAAAAATGAGGTCATTGTTTCCATAAACAAGTATTGTAGAAAACATCGGACAAAACTAACGTGTCAATTTTATTAATGCTTCTTTAATTTTAAAATTTATCTTTTTGGTTGAAACAAAAAATCATACTATGATCCATTAAACTTTTTGGCAGCATAAGTACATAACAAATGTTTCTTTTATTTATACAAGCAATTTTTTATTTTATTTGAATAGTGGGTTTGGTTCTGTTTTATTTGATTATTCAGGATTAGGTATTTCTTAGGCAAGGAAGATAAAAATCAAATATTTGGTGGTTAAACAGTTCTCAACAAAACATTTTATTTCAATGGCTCAACAATTTAGAACATAGGATCGGACTTATAACTTTAACAAGATGTTAGTGTAATTTGGTACTATAAATATTGGAAAATTATTGAAAGGTCTAAAAATGTGACTAATTATGTGCTTACATAAATGTGTCAATATGATATTGGATTGTGAACAAGTGAGTCCTCATATTGTCATCAACAAGATGCTGACACACAGATTTAGACATATAATTAGTCATATCAATTAGGCATGCCAATCAATACTCATAAATATTTAAGGATTTGACTTATAACTTTAACAAGATGTTAGTGTAATTTGGTACAATAAATATTTTTAAAAGGCAATTACATATATACTTGTAAATAATTGTATATTTTTCTAAAACATGCTTAAACATCATCGTACATCATGCATTAAAAAATTTATTTTGAGAAAATATACAAATACATAAATTTCATTAGGTATATATGCAATTCTCTTTATTTTTAAATACGATAAATATAAGAAAACTTAAATTGGTACCGAGTTCCACATATACAAAGTGATACTGTTAGGTGGCCAAATATTGATATTCGGCAACATGAATTGGTCTATAATCGGTTGCCTATCAATAATGTGAGGGGCATAACTGCATAAGTGACTCACTCGGTGGTTGTGGTTGTGGAGCTTCCAAGGATTAAACCCTTAGACTTTATGCTTGTTAAATGACAAATATGTTCCATCCATTATCAAATGAGCTACGGACCGTCGACAATATATGATATTGTGATTAGCATATTTCTAACTGTTGGGTCACTTAATTTCCCCAAGCTTCCCATTAACTAGGATTTGAACATTAAATAACCTAAGTGTTATAGTCACTGAGTGAACAGTCACTCAGTGAGTCATCTTCAGGATGCTTGGGACAAGCTTAAGAAGAAAAGCTTTCCATTCAGTGAGGCGGATTCTCAGTGAGTGGCACCAAAGCCAAAGAAGAAGGTGATGGATTCAGTGACTGATGACAATAGCTCGTTGAATCCCAAGCTACTCCTCACTGAAGCAACAAAAGCTAAATACTGAAGAATAAAGACATAAAGCCTGAAGAATGGGCGGGACAAGGCAGGAAACGTTTGAAATTACAAAGAGTGTCAGTATCCTTGTAAAGTCAAACTTTCCCTGAATGGCTTGGGTTCAGGATGGTGTCATACCTGAACCTCAGAAAGTAGTATTGTCCTATACCCAAAATAGACTTATGTAACAGAGACAAAATACGTAAGTATTTTTGTCTCAACTAGGCTGATGTAATCTTTGTCTTTATCACAACGGTTGTAATATACTTGTGTATAAATAGGAGTCATAAGAGAGAGTAAAGGTTGCGGAGTTTGTGCACTTAATGCTTAGACATTCACAAACTAATCTTTACTCTCTCCAAATAGCAACCATCCCTAAGATAGCTTAGTGGGTCTTTTGTTGCTACTTAAGCATAGCTTAAGTTTAGTGAGGAGTAACACACCATACTTGTCATTTCATCCCCAAGTGTTTATTCCGCAAACACTTGGGTATAATTCTTTTGATTAATTTCTAATAAAGAGTTAAACGTTGAAAAATATTGTTTCTTATCTTTTACGTTTTTATTACTTAGTTATTAATCTTTGCATCATTATTCCATGGAACTTGGTTAGATTAACTTTGTAGTTAACCATTAACCAAGTAAAAGGGACCAACAAGTGGTATCAGAGCCTCTGGTTTATAAAACTTTCAAAACAACAGAGTGCTCAAAAGTTTTTCAAATCAAGATCCTACCATGGCTGATAATGATGTACCCCAACTAGTCGATAAAAAGGGAGGAAGCTATAATGCTACTGCTCCCCGACTCGAAGTTGGAAAATTCAACAAGTGGAAAAAGCGCATGCTTTGCTACTTAACTGGGATGGAACCTTATTACATCACACTGATTAATGAGGGTCCATATGTCCCTAAAACTGCTGAAGGTTTAGTTAAACCTGAAGCTCAGTGGACCTCTGATGAGAGAAGGGTGGTTAATCAAGACCAACGCCTGAAAAGCATCATTATATCTTGTCTCCCTGATGATATAATGGAATCAGTCATCAATTGTTCAACTGCAAAGCAGACTTGGACTGACTTGGTTCATAGCTATGAAGGCCCCTCAGATACCAAGGAAAACAGGATCATGGACCTGAAACTTGAGTACAACACCTTCAGGGCCAAAGACTCTGAAAGTCTCTCAGAGACCTATACCCGTTACAAAACCCTTCTGAATGAATTGACCAATGATGGTGTCACCCTGTCTAAGCATGAAATCAATGTTGGCTTTGTCAACTGTCTCCCTGAGAAGTGGTTAAACTTCTCTCAGGGTCTAAGAAATGCCAACCATCTTCAAAATCTTGAGCTTGCTGAGATTTATGGTAAATTTCTCTATGAGGATAACTTAATCTCTAGGAGATACCCTAAAGCTCAAGAAGTCAAGAAGACCCTGACCAGTTCACCCATATCTACTGCTTTCTATTCTAATGGTATTGTGCAGGATTTCCAAGAAAACTCGGATGATGAGGCTGATGAGAGGAGCAGTGAGGAGTACTTAAATGATTTACAAATTGAATTTCAAGAAAGGGCACTCCTTGCAAACTCAAAACGTTTTATTAGTAGAAACAAAACTATTTCAAAAGCTAAAGCAAATGAAAACACTGAGTGTTTTAAATGTGGCAAAAAGGGTCACTTTGCAAAAGAATGTTTCTCAAAAACAATCTCAGAACCCTCATACAAGTTTTCAGGAAACAATTCCTCAGGAACAAAATTTCAACCAAAAATGTTTCAGTCTCCTCAATACTTTCAAAACAATACTGAGAATAGTTCTCAAAAGGATTTTGAAGCTAAGTATAGAAAGGCAAAGGCAAAGCTTGCACTTCTTGAGGCAGCTCCCTCAATTCCTCAGTCACCTCAGGCCCCTAAATCCACTCAAGGGAAAAACAAAGGGCTGGTTGCTGAAACTTATGACTGGGATGAGGAAGAAGTGTCCTCAGAAGATGAAGAGGTTCATGTCAGTGCACTGATGGCACTTTCAGAAGACAACAAGCTTGCAGTGGGCAAAAGCAGTGCCAGAAATGGTGAATGGGTCAACATCACCATGAGGAAGGTAAATATCTTACTTTCTATGGATGATGAATCTGATTGGCAATCTTATTTGAATTATATCAATGTTGATCTTAAGTATGTTGAAGAGCAGAGATTGAACTTGTTTTCTAAATATAACAAACTTGTTTATGAATTAAGTATGTGTAGAGATGAACTTCTTGCTTTAAAACAAGCTAAACTTGAAAACGTCACACTTCAAATTCAAAACTCTGAGTTAGTAAAACAAAATCATGCTCTTCAAGAAGAAACTTAAGAAAGAAATTGATGTCATTAAAATCTGGACCAAGAAAAATCCTAGAGTTTATGAAACAGTCAGTCTCATTCCTAGTACCAAAAGGAAAGTATTATGTGAGGATCAACTCACTGAATCATCTAGTGAGACCCCTAAAGAAAGGCATTTCTTACCAGCTGGCACATCCTTTGAAAAAGAGATGCATCCAACGTCAAAAGACTGGGTTGAAAGACTCAGTCCTGATGGTAAAATGCCAAATTTTGACACTGGAAAGATCTTGATCCTGAAAGTCAGGCCATTAAGGAGTTAGTCGGAGTCACTGACGAACCTAGCAGTGCTGAGGATGTCGCTGAATTTGAAACAGTACCCCAAACTCCTTTACCACCTTTGAAAGTCCTTCAGGGAGCCGAACCTTGTTCTGACATAGGACCTCTTGTCTACTCTCAACACTCTCCCAAGGAGAGGGTGGGATTAGGCACAACGATCCTGAAAAGGCCCAACTCTGAACAAAACAATACAAGTCCAGCTCCCACTGAAGTCCATACACCACTCACCTCCACTGAGGTTAAACCCAACAACATTGACTCTAAGGTTGATCAGTTAACTGAACTTGTTAGGAAGCTGAGTGAGAAATTGGAATCCAGTCGAAAACAACCAGCCACTGAAAAGGAACTAGCTCCAGCTTCCTCAAGTACATCCAGACCTAAGTCCACTAAGAAACCATTGAAGAAATGTGAACTATGCAGTTATACAAATCATATCACTGATAATTGCTATAGAATCCTATTCTGCATGATCTGCAAACTTGAAGATCATAGGAATTATGATCACATTTCCTATGTCACTCAAGCAAACTACAAAGCTCAGGCTCATAAGTATGCTTCACCATCAAAACAATCCCTGAAGCCAAAGGCTAAGCCTTTCAAACCATGCACACACTGTGGATTCAATGACCATCACCCGGTTGATTGTCTCATGTATCCATGTTGTGACATTTGTGGTGACCCTTCCCATGATACATCAGGACATGAAAAAAGTCATTAAGGCTAGAAGAGGAGTGACAACAAATGTGTCTCAGTCAACTGAGTACTCCTCAAGCATCAAATGCAATGTATGTGAAAGCACTTTTCACTTCTCCACTGATCATGAGTCCATTAGAAAGTTCAAGAAGTCCTTAAGGCCCAAACCCACTAAGAAGTGGGTCAACAGAAAGAACTACTTCAGTTTACCATTTGTGCAGAAACACGCCAGGGAGCCTGTGTGGCATCTAGATAGTGGATGCTCAAGAAGCATGACTGGAGTGAAGCAGTATCTGCACAAATACATAGAAGAACCAGGGCCTAAGGTAGTATTTGGTGATAACTCATCAGCTCCCACTGAAGGTTATGGTTCAGTAAACTGCAATGGTATAGTCTTTACAAGGATAGCTTACGTAAATGGACTCAAGTACAATCTTATCAGTGTTAGCCAACTTTGTGATGCAAAATACATAGTTCAGTTTATGTCCTGGACATGTCAACACTCACTCAGAATGGGACTTGCCTCTTTACAAAGGCAAGTGAAGCAATCAACTGGCTATGGCATAAAAGACTCTCTCATCTCAATTTCAAAAATATCAACAACCTTGCCAAACAAAACAAAGTTCTTGGCTTGCCCTCACTGGCGTTTTCAAAAGACAAACCTTGCTCAGCATGTGAGAAGGGAAAACACTATAGGGCCTCCTTCAAAACCAAACAAAATTCCTCAATCAAAAGCTGCTTGCACCTTCTTCACATGGACCTATTTGGACCTGTCAGTCCAATGTCCATCCACCATGAGAAATATACTCTAGTCATAGTGGATGAATACTCAAGATACACTTGGGTGTACTTCCTGACCAAAAAGAGTCAGGCAGCTGAAACCATCATGAACTTTGTCAGGAACATTGAAAACCAAAATGACATTAAGGTCAAACAAATCAGGACTGATAATGGGACTGAATTCAGAAATCAGGACCTTGAGTGCTTTTGTGATGAGAAAGGAATCTCTCAGAACTTCTCTTCTCCCTACACTCCTGAACAAAATGGAGTGGCTGAAAGGAAGAATAGAACACTCATTGAGGCAGCTAGAACAATGTTGACTGGCTCAGTCCTCTCTAAGCATTTTTGGACTGAAGCAGTTAAAACTGCATGCTACACTCAAAATAGGTCCATCATTGTCAAAAGACACAACAAAACCCCTTATGAAATATTCAAGGGTAGAATCCCTGATATCAGCTACTTTCATGTGTTTGGGTGTCCTGTGTTTATTCATAATCACAAGGATCACTTAGGTAAATTTGATGCCAAAGCTGATGATGGATATTTTCTTGGTTACTCACTGGTCTCCAAAGCCTTCAGGGTGTTCAACACAAGGAGACAACAAACTGAGGAAACCTATCATATCACCTTTAATGAAAGCACTGAAGCTATTTAGTTCTCAAATACCTCAGTGGAAGAGATTGGAATTAATGATTCATCAAGATATCCTCCTGATGAATATCATCCTGAGTCTAGTCCCTCCACTTAATATCAAGCTGATGCTGACTTCTCATACTACATCATTCCTCACAACCTCCCTCAACCAACCATCAGTGAGTTTGTTGAAGCTCAACAAGTTCTAAATGAGATAACTCATACTCAACCAGATGTTCAGGAACCTGTTGAAAACAACATCCAAATTGAACTCACTGAAAACCAAGTTCCTGAGGAACCTCAGGCACCTATTCTTGAACCCAATCCACCTATAAATCAGGCATCAACTAGCTCAAACTCCTATCCCAGACCTCAGGATAGATGGTCTAGATATCAACACATTGAGCTAGTTAACATCATTGGTGAACCTGTCTTTGAGGGTATGCTCACTAGAAGGATGGCTGCCAAACTCACTGCAGCCTCAGCCAATGAATGCCTGTATGTAGGCTTCATATCCACCATTGAACCCAAGACTGTAAAAGAAGCCATGAAATATCCAAGTTGGGTTCAGGCCATGCATGATGAACTTGAACAATTTGATAAGAATGATTTCATGACCTTAGTCGAATGCCCTCAGGGTGTTATTGTCATTGGCATGAAGTGGGTGTTCAAAAACAAGACTGATGAAAATGGCATTGTTGTAAAGAACAAGGCAAGGCTTGTTGCCAAAGGCTATAATCAACAGGAAGGCATTGATTATGAAGAAACGTTTGCCCCTGTTGCTAGAATGGAAGCTATTAGGATCTTTCTTGCCTATGCCACTTACATGAATTTCAAAGTTTACCAAATGGATGTCAAGAGTGCATTCCTGAATGGTAAACTCAAAGAGGAAGTTTATGTTCAACAACCCCCTGGATTTGAAAGCTATGAGTTTCCTAACCACGTCTGCAAGCTTGACAAAGCCCTTTATGGACTGAAGCAAGCTCCCAGGGCATGGTATGAAACTCTCTCAGCCTTCCTGATCCAGAACAAATTTATCAGAGGAAAGATAGACAACACACTATTCATCTACATGACAAAGGAAGATGTGATCTTGGTCCAAGTGTACGTGGATGACATCATCTTTGGCTCAACAAGCTACAAACTGTGTAAACAGTTTGAGAAACTGATGACAAAGCAGTTTGAAATGAGCATGATGGGAGAACTCACATATTTCCTTGGACTTCAAATCAAACAGACTGATAAAGGAATTTCCATCAGTCAAGAGAAGTACATCAAGAACACACTGAAAAAGTATGACCTCAGTGACTGTGCTTCAGTTAAAACCCCAATGGTTCCTCCAAACAATCTTGGTCCTGATCTTACTGGTAAATCAGTGAATCAAACTGATGAGTGTGTAAATACTCATCATTTTTCTATCATCTGAACTGCCAAAACATCCAAAAACACCCAAATATGCATCAAAATAGTGAAAATATTCCAAAAGTGTGTTTTATGTGTTCTAGATGCAAAATGTTTGAAAACAAATGAAAAACAAACAAAGTTTGCACAATTGGCAGTTTCAGTCCCTCAACTTTCACAAATTGTCAAAACTAGTCCCTGAATATTTCAAAATATGCAAAATATCATAAAAGGTCCTTGGGGATTCATAAGTTGTCAAAACAAACCCTTTGAATATCAAAAATCATAAATTTACAACTTTGGTCCCCCAAGTTTGAAAAATGTCAAAAATAGTCCTTGGTGAATTTAAAAAGTGAAAATAATCAAAAATAAACCTTATACTATTCATCAATGACAAAATTGGTCCTTGTGGTAAAAATTTGGAAAATTACA
>LBNU01023053.1:2784-31079 GCA_014162995.1 Artemisia annua
TAGAAGTAGATAACTTGGGTTAGTTGACTAGCAACTAATTCCGCCCTATCCTCCAAAACCAGAGATTTTACTGCTTTCATAAAATATAAAAATACAAAAAGAATCTTCCTCCACCCTTAGACCTAGATTAGAGTAGCTTTTAGCCTAACGAACACTATTCCCTGTGAGAGAACGATCAATCCCCCGGTACTTGCCACTACACTATACTACATCGGTCAGGTACACTGCCTGGTGGGGATTGCAAGCTTCTCGAGATCCCTCGAGAGGTAAAACGTAGTGCGTGTTGCAATCCACGCGCATCACTCGTCCCAACTTCTACCCATAGAACCGGTGACCTACACTTCCTTCCATACAACATTTCAAACGGTGCACATCTAATACTGGTATGATAACTGTTATTATAGGAAAACTCAGCCAAAGGCAAATGAGTATCCCAGCTTCCTCCAAAATCAATAGCACATGCTCGAAGAAAATCCTCTAAAGTCTGTATCGTTCGCTCACTTTGCCCATCGGTCTGTGGATGATAAGCAGTACTCATATTCAAACGTGTATCCAAAGCCTTTTGCAACGATTGCTAGAACCGCGAAGTAAACCTACTATCACGATCCGAAATAATCGACACAGGTACAGCATGCTTCGCCACAATCTCATTAATATAAATTCTTGCCAACTTCTCCATCTTATAATCCTCACGAATGGCTAGAAAATGCGCAGACTTCGTTAGTCTATCCATAATGACCCATATCGTGTCATGCCCATTACTCGTTCGAGGCAACTTGGTAATAAAATCCATCGTTATATTATCCCACTTCCATTCAGGAATCGGCGGCTGCTGCAACAATCCAGAGGGTTTCCGATGTTCAGCCTTAACTTTCAAGCAAGTTAAACATTGACTAACATACACACTATCTCCCTCTTCATTCCCGACCACCAATAAGCATCTCTAAGATCATAGTACATTTTATCAGACCCTGGATGAATCGAGTATCTCGTCTTATGAGCCTCGTCCATGATCAACCTTCTCACATCCCCCAGTAGCGGAACCCATATTCAATCTAAGAAATACAATCCACCATCCTCCTTCCTTTCCATTTGCTGATCTAACCCACGCAACATTTCAGCCACAGCGTTCTCATCTTTGAGAGCTTCCGCTTGTGCTGCCAATATCTTACCTTTAACACCCAACTGCAACGTCATACTCATAGTTCGCACACGCTTAGGCTTAATTCTTTCTTTTCTACTCAACGCATCAGCCACCACATTCGCTTTTCCAGGATGATATCGAATCTCGCAGTCATAATCACTTAACAGCTCCATCCATCTTCTTTGGCACATATTCAGCTCCTTCTGAGTAAAAATATGCTGAAGACTCTTCTGATCGGTGTAAACTATACTCTTCGTACCATACAAATAATGTCTCCAATTCTTAAGCGCGAATACCACCGCACCAAGCTCTAGATCATGAGTGGTATAATTCTTCTCATGAATCTTGAGTTGTCGGGATGCATAGGCTATCACTTTCCCTCTTTGCATTAACACACACCCAAAACCTTGATTCGACGCATCACAATATACCACAAAATCATCTGGCCCGTCAGGTAACGTCAGGATAGGTGCATTACACAAACTATCCTTTAATGACTGAAAAGCCATCTCTTGCTCATCTCCCCAAACATACTTCTTATTCTTCTGAGTCAACGTAGTGAGGGGCTTGGCAATCTTTGAATTGTTTGCTATAAATCTCCTGTAGTATCCTGCCAGTCCTAAGAAAGAGCGTATCTCAGAAGGCGTCGTAGGAGCCTTCCAATTCTTGACCGCTTCAATCTTACTAGGATCCACATGTATACCCTCTCTATTCACTACATGACCAAGAAAATGTACCTCCTGCAACCAAAACTCACATTTCGAAAACTTGGCGTATAACTTCTCCATCTCTAGCAAACCGAGTACCAACCTCAGATGCTCTCCATGCTCCTCCTTTGTCTTAGAGTAAATCAAAATATCGTCAATGAACACAATCACGAACTTATTCAAATAGGGTCTACATACGCGATTCATCAAATCCATGAATACCGCGGGTGCATTAGTTAACCCAAATGGCATAACCGTGAACTCGAAGTGCCCATAACGAGTCCTAAAAGCTGTCTTCGGAATATCCTCTTCATATACTCTTAACTAATGATAACCAGAATGCAGATCTATCTTGGAAAAGAATCGAGAACCTTGCAATTGGTCAAACAGGTCATCAATTCTAGGAAGAGGGTACCTATTCTTCACCGTTAGCTTGTTCAACTCTCGATAATCAATGCACATCCGAAACGAGCCATCCTTCTTCTTAACGAACAACACAGGCGCTCCCCACGGAGAATAACTAGGTCGAATGAACTCCTTATCTTGAAGCTCTTTCAATTGTGCATCCAACTCCTGCATCTCCGTAGGTGCCAATCGATATGGAACCTTCGCCAATACGAAACTCCAGCTGTCGTATCGGCGGTAATCCGGACAAATCCTCAGGAAAAATGCCCGAAAACTCGCACACTATTGGAATATCCCCCACTTTGAGTTCTTTTGACTTCGCACTCGTAAGGGATTTCAATTTCTTCTCCACACTTTCTCCTTGTACCCGTAACACACCGCCATCCTCTAATGAAATTCGAACCACCTTCTCATGGCATACTACCTCAGCCTTATGCCTAGCCAACCAATCCATCCCTATTTTTTATTCACTACATGACCAAGAAAATGTACCTCCTACAACCAAAACTCGCATTTCCAAAACTTGGCGTATAACTTCTCCATCTCTAGCAACCCGAGTACCAACCTCAGATGCTCTCCATGCTCCTCCTTTGTCTTAGAGTAAATCAAAATATCGTCAATGAACACAATCACGAACTTATCCAAATAGGGTCTACATACGCGATTCATCAAATCCATGAATACCGCGGGTGCATTAGTTAACCCAAATGGCATAACCGTGAACTCGAAGTGCCCATAACGAGTCCTAAAAGCTGTCTTCGGAATATCCTCTTCATATACTCTTAACTAATGATAACCAGAGATCTATCTTGGAAAAGAATCGAGAACCTTGCAATTGGTCAAACAGGTCATCAATTCTAGGAAGAGGGTACCTATTCTTCACCGTTAGCTTGTTCAACTCTCGATAATCAATGCACATCCGAAACGAGCCATCCTTCTTCTTAACGAACAACACAGGCGCTCCCCATGGAGAATGACTAGGTCGAATGAACTCCTTATCTTGAAGCTCTTTCAACTGTGCATCCAACTCCTGCATCTCCGTAGGTGCCAATCGATAGGGAACCTTCGCCACAGGCGTCGCTCCAGGAATCAATTCAATACGAAACTCCACCTGTCGTATCGGCGGTAATCCGGACAAATCCTCAGGAAAAATGCCCGAAAACTCGCACACTATTGGAATATTCCCCACTTTGAGTTCTTTTGACTTCGCACTCGCAAGGGATTTCAATTTCTTCTCCACACTTTCTCCTTGTACCCGTAACACACCGCCATCCTCTAATGAAATTCGAACCACCTTCTCATGGCATACTACCTCAGCCTTATGCCTAGCCAACCAATCCATCCCTATTACCACATCAAAACTACCATGTCCTAAGGGTATTAAGTCGATCTTAAACGAAACACCCTCTAACACGATAACACACTCACGAATAACCTTATCAACTTCTATTTCTCTACCACTAGCTATTTCAATCACAATACTAGGTCTAAGTTCACTAAACTCAACACCCAATATTCTAGCAAACTCAGTAGTAGCAAAACAATAATCCGCACCCGTATCAAATAAAGTAGTAGCATAATGACCATTGAGAGAAAATGTACCAGTAACGACGTTCGGGTCTTGGCGCGCCTCATTTGCATTCATAGTAAACGCCTTTCCCTTAGCTGCATTCCTGTTAAACCCTTGTCCTTGACCTCCTTCAATAGCCAGCTGATTCCCCGGCTGTCCAGGCGCCCTAGTAAGTTTGGGACACCAGTTGCGCAGATGATCAGTACTAACACACTCGTAGCATGCCCTGCGATTAAACCCCGCACCCACCGAATTAACTGGAGTTGCTTGTGTAATCCCCGATCGACAATACTTAGCAATGTGACCAAGTTTGCCACACTTGAAGCACACACGACATGCAAAACCCTCAGGATGAATGCTATTACACTTAGAACACCTAGGGGCATTACCAGCATATCCCCTTCTATCACCATTTCCATCCATAGCCGTAGGAGTTGTTCCCAAATAACCTGCTACATGTACAGGAGTCGTTGCTACGAACCCCTTCCCATTTCTCACCCTCTTATTGTAAACACTAGAACCCACCGCCTTACTAGTTTCAGCCTCCTCTTTCTTATTCTCGCTTATCTTCGCGAGTGTCCCACTCCTAACCGCTTCATCAGTTAGCGCCCTAGCTTTATGAATGGCACTAAGGAGCGTTGTCAGCTCAGTAGCCCTAACCATCGCGCGAATCTGTGGAACCAACCCACGGATATACCTATCAATACGCTTTGATTCAGGAGTTACCAGGTGAGGAACCATCCTAGCCAACTCATGAAACTTGTCAGTGTACCCTGCATGATTAGCTCCTACCATAGTATTATTCCACAACTCTTCTTCCAATTTCTGCATTTCATTGCTTTGGCAGAACTCCTCCACCATTAAGGCTTTGAAGTCTTCCCAAGTCATTCCCATCGCAGCAACTCTACCCCTTGCTTGGATTTGAGTATTCCACCAAGTCAAAGCTTTGTTAACCAACGAGCTCGCCGCATACTTGACCTTTTGGCCCTCAGTACAGCCACTTATATCCATCACCGACTCCATTTTCTCTACCCAACGGGTGAGTGCAATCGCACCGCCCTTCTCATCAAATTCTTTAGGCTTACAAGCCACAAATTCCTTGTAAGTGCACCCATTACCACCTCTCCCTCCACTTCCAGCGCCCTCAGG
The DNA here is from genome assembly GCA_014162995.1 of Artemisia annua. Taxonomy (NCBI): domain Eukaryota; kingdom Viridiplantae; phylum Streptophyta; class Magnoliopsida; order Asterales; family Asteraceae; genus Artemisia; species Artemisia annua. The sequence continues at coordinate 7,760 of LBNU01023053.1, forward strand.
GTGAGCACCCATTTGTGCGCTCACATGGTTCACAATCTCTGGCATTAAAGCTTCCAGTTGTTGATTGATGATCTTCTGAAAGACAGGGCTTTCTCCAACAACAGTATGCTTCTTTGCCTTCTTCGGTGTCTTGAAAGATCCACTCATTGGTGACCTATTAATGGGACGTCTTGGTCTCTTAGGCGCCATTTCCTAAACACACAAGACATTAGAACCATTAGACACCATTCACAACTTTACAATTCCATAGTCATACTAATACTCATCACCAAATATTCCCCCCCCCCATCAAATGGGACAATCAACTCAAACAGTCAAGAGCAAGTTAAATCCTAGCACACGTAAGCATGTCATCATTGCTCAACATAGCATTGGCTATAAGTCCACATGTGTCGTGATACATTTATAATTATGTTGGCCACCCATAATTATATATGTATCCTTTCACATGTGTACTTACTTCCAATACCACACCTAACAATAATAACACCTCACAACCATAAACACACATATTCAAGTATCATACAAAGCACCCAATAAATCACATAGCACACACAAAATATCCAACTTTCTCAAGCCTTATTATTAAAACGGGGAAAAACTTCCCAAAGTACAACGGAATCCATATTCCAACAAGAGAAATTCCAACATCTATAGTTAACAAAAGTAAGAAACATGTAAAACACAACACTAAACAAAAACGACACACGTGGCTCGAGCTCTTCTCCTCTCTCAAATCATGTTGTTGGCTGTGGACTCCAAATCCGAATCCACTTCATCTTCCTCGCTCAACCACCCATTCTTATTTCCCGGAAACTGTGGTTGAGGACGACTAAAAAAACCATCCCTACGATTCCTATACTCTTCTTCTACACCATCCACCCATGCATATGGGTCGTGAGACTCTAGCACCACTCCTTCTTCTAAAAACTCCGGACACCTACCCGGGTACTTAACCACGTGACCATCCTTATCGGTCACTCTTGTCTCATACCTCTTCACTTTAGTTTTACCCACTTCTATCATGGTCAACTTTTCTTTAATCACACATGGGTACATTTTCGCAGGAACCCTAATCCTTCTGTTAGTACGCTTCATCGATCCCATTCTCTTGCATCCAGTAGGGATCACAAGAGTCCAAAGAAACTTTCCACGAACAGGGGGTGCCATACTAAAAATGACATACATAAAACTAAGTATCGAGAAACAACGGACGTCCAAAAACTCAAATAAACATCTCATATAAAAATAGGAAAATAGACATGTAAGATAATATACTTACACATAGGTCCTAAATGCAACTATATGGGGGACTCCTAAGTTATAGTCTAGGTTAAACCACCTAATTCTCTATAACCTTGGCTCTGAATACCAATCTGTCACACCTCGCCAAGGCGGAAACGCGAGTGTGTAACTTCATGGATATCATCACAACACATGGTGTCTAAATAAAGAAATACTACAATGCACATAAATAGAGCAAGGTACAAACACGAAGTGTTGTAACAATACCCCAAGATAACATAACCAAATCAAAATCCAAAGGTATCTTCAATAGATATTAAAGTACCAAAAGAAAAACATAATCGTATCACAAACAAATCCAAATATCGTCAAATCCAAACATAAAATAAAGTCTTCATAATGCAACTAAGTCTCACCTAATTGCTGCTCTCAACTTTGGCCTTAGAATGCTCACCTGAAAATGATGCTTAAAAAGTCAACATAATGTTGGTGAGATTCATAGGTTTAAGACACACATACACTCTCAAGGCAACCAGTTCACTGTGATCATAAAATATAGCTGGATGAATAATTAAAGTTATCATATAAGCTAACATGTAATCACACACGATAAGGGCAACCAATGGGACGGAACATGTCCCCCGCTCCAATATAGACATCAATTAGGTCGCATGTGCGAGCAACAGGATAAGCATCCTCCCAATTGAGTCTCTGATATGCATGCCTGATAATTCCCGATAATCCACGATAATCACAACATAAAAACCATCACACCATAATAACCATCACATATAGCATACATACGATAACATTATAAGTCCAAGATTTTAGACCACACATAATCACAGTAACTCAAATCATTTAAGACAAGCATCATTCCCATCCCAAGTTTAAAACAAAGTAAAAAGTATGGGACTATGAACTCACCTCAACTTCGCAGCTTCCAACAAATAACAATCACAAATCTATACAACACAAATAAGCACACGTTACACATGGTCAAGCTAAAAGTTATAACCCATGCAATACTCATATGATGGATGTCTAAGGTTCATATGACCCACCATGGATCTCCTAGACTCCATACCAAACACCATCAACCATTAATGCTCACTAAATCCCTTGCACTTATAATTCCAGAAAACGCAAAATTTTGGGGTACATTCACCCACATAAAATAATAACCATTTAAACTTACTAACTCACACCAAAAATTTACCATGGTCTATCATAAGCATAGAAGCTAATCCCAGAAGGCCATGGTCTAATAACACACACAAATACCCATAAGAAAATCAAACTTGTCAACTATCCAGATTCAGATCTGAACGCACACCAAAAAGTTTTGATTAAAGAAAAATAATTCTACAACTTTTTATCACGAACCCTTTTCGTAGGAGTCTAAGATAACCTAAAACTCAACTTTCCCAGAAGGGCTAACCTTAATAACACTTTTTCACCCACAAATCACTATCAAACTTTTACCCAAATTCTATCCCGGTTTAACAGCTATGACACCTTATCTTGTAAAAATCAAAAGACTAACTTCTTGACCTCGAAATCAGTCGTGGTCTGACTTTTTGGAAAGCTTTTTCTCTGAACTATAATTTAGAGTGAAAATTGGTGATCTAACTCATTTCCACCTATTAAATATCATCGTATCTTTATAGCCCTAATATTCTGTCGAAACCCTAACTTGAAAACTAACACGTTTTGCGCTCAATTCTCTTAACCAATCATCATACTATTATCAATTAATGATTCTAACATGTTTCACATCATTAATTTACAGAAGTTTATAAAGCCTAACTCCATCATAATTTATATCACATGAATTATAACAATAACTAATTAATTACATGAAAACTAGTATCAAGAGTATACCTTGAACTTGATTTTTAGCTTCAAAAGCAAAACCCTAATTTTTTTCTCCTTCTTCTCTCCTTGGCCGATCGTTATTCTCAAAAGAATGGGGTAGGGAGTTTTGATTTTGTATTTATATTATTTAGTGGATAATTACCTTAAGTTAGAATTGTAATTGGGCTCAAATTTGTTTTTCCTTTTCCTTGTTTTACCCCAATCGGCTGAACACCCCTATAATATATATATTTTTTATTTTTTTATTAAATTAAATTATTACACTCAAAACCTCATACTTTTCATATTTTATGTATTTCCATAATGAAACCTAACGTCTTTCGCGATAAACCTTAATTTTACGACAATCTGAAAAATAATCATTTTCAAAATAAAGTTTCCAAAAATAGAATTTCACACACTCTATAAACATATCCCATGAACACAACCTTCTCGTAACTCACTAACGCTCAAATACTTGAACGAGAACTCGTTACACAAAATCGCAAAGCACCAAAACTACACAACTCACTTCCACACCACAAAGGTGTTCAAAATGAACTTATCAAAACTCCACACCACTCAAATCACCACAAAAACCTTACACGCAAAGGGATTTAGTGCCACATTCCTACTTATCATAACTATATCATACATATCTCACACATATATCACATAAAACACTTAATTCACACCAAACAAAGTTAAACAACTAGAGACTATTAGTCAAACTAACCTGTAAAAATCACGGTTGTCATAGGAATTGATAAACTTATGATTGGTGTGTGAATCCTCCCTTGGAAATGACTTCTATGTGGCTAGAACTTCGTTCCTCCTGCTCCCTGAGTTTCTCCCAACTTCTGTGTGGTAAAAAGTGAATGAATAAACTCAAAATTAGGGTTGGTATTTATAGGCCCGACTTTGCTACGGCGTAGCTGATTGAGTTGCTACACCGTAGACTTTGTAAATCTGGACTACGTCGTAGCTTGATCAAGTGCTACGGGCGTAGTTTCTTCATTGGCTTCTACGGTGTAGTTGCTAGGGTAACTACGCCGTAACTTCTTCTTTGGCCTCGTTAGTTCTTTACTGCCTCAAATTGGGGTCTACGCCGTAGGTGGAGAGTTGCTACTCCGTAGTGCCCTTTAGTAGATTTCTACGCCGTAGTCATAAAGTGAGCTACGTCGTAGTCTTCATAAAACCTTGCTGCGGCGTAGGTGAATGAACCTCTATGCCGTAGTTAGTGCAGAATCCACATTTTCCATGTATTTACTCTTAAGTCCTTCCATTTCCGTGTTTGTTCGTTCTTTTACTCATCTTTACCCTGAAACCAAAATATAAACAAATAAGAGTATATATCCTTCATATGAATGGAAAAGATGAGCAATAAAGGGGGAAATTAACACTTAAATCATGGGTAAATTTGACGTTATCAATGTACCAGTTAGTTTTGTATGTTCTAGTGTTGTCAGACATGGTAAGTAGTCTTGTCTGTTATTGGTTGTATCTTGTTTTCTCTGTTTTGAGGCTGTCCAAAACAGAGTGTTTATTCAAGCATTGTACATATCTTTGGAGTATTAATATAATTCACCTTTTGCACCAAAAAAAATACGTTCCTAATCCAAAATACGTGTATAAAACATGTTCTATTATGTTCCTAATCTCAAATATGCAGTACGTGTAGGATTCATTATTTCACAAAATACGTTCTGCTCTAATTGTTAGTGCTCAATTGATCAAATTAGAGATTCTTTACATTCTTGGTTGTACGGCTAATCTTGAAGTATGTGAGAAATGGTAATAGCTACTAGGAATTTTGTTAGTGTAGTAGGACCCTCAAATGGCTGGTTCAGTAGTGGTTCTCGATGAAGACACTATAATATATATTGATTAGACTATAGTTGCAATGATGGAAGGTACTTTGACGGGTATGCAAAGATCTATAGAGGAATTGGCTAACAATATTATTTGATTGAGTTATCATCAAGTTGTTGCTAAGAACAGGGGATTTAGTTACAACATAGTAGAATCGCTAAAATTGAATTTCCAAAGTTTTCTAGTGAGGATGTGAAAAGATGGGTATTTATGAGTGAACAGTTCTTTTTGATTGATCAAATGCTAGATGGAGAGAAGGTATATCTCATTTCAATTTATTTATATGATAAGGCATTTGTATGTACCCATAACTAAGCAATACCACACATCAACTTGGCTAGATTTGTATAGAGAGAATTGGTACGTGAGAGAGAGAGAGAGAGAGATGAGATTGTGAGAACTTTGTGAGAGAAAAAACACACACTTTCACTCTTTCACATAAGTCACACACCTAATGGGCTTGGTGGGCTTTGGGTTTTCTCGTGGGTTACGCTAGGACTTGTAGTAGGCTAGTTTGACTACACCTAGGTCGTATTAGATTAGTCTAAGTCCTTAAGCCGGGTGCTAAACTATTACATTCGCTATGACATAATACAAGGTTTCTATAAATAGAATGACCATCACTTTTTTTTTTTGAACGGGAGAATTATATTAATAAATAGCTACTAGTAAGGCACTGAAAGCCAAAGTGTACAATTACAAATGTAGAAAGAAACAAATCTACACATTATAGATTATTCCCAAGGTTTTAACTGCGAGGACTAAAAAACGATGAAAAACCTCCTGCCAATTACATATAACCAAGACAAGAGAAAAATCCCCACTCACAAATGAAAATCACTTTTATAATCCTATCAGCATTGTTATGGCATTAGCAGTTCATTAAGACTCGTGGAGTTCAGGTTAATTGGGAAGTGTATAAATAAGCTGTCTTAGCTAGATTTAGTAGTGTGTATAATGACCCAATGCCTGAGCTTAAAATTTTGAAATACGAAAATACTCCTAGGAAGTATGAGAATGCATTTCATAGTTTGTTGAGTGAAGTAGAGATAAGTGAAGAGCATGCTATTAGTTTGTTACTTTGTTTATAAGGGGATTACCAACTAAAACTCAAATGAAGTTAGATTGATTACGCCTAAGACATTAGCAGATGCTTATTGTTTAACAAACATGCAAGAAGCTACTCAAAATGTAGTTGAAAAGAAACACATAAGTAATTTTAGTAGTAGCAATTGAAAGCTTAACAATGCGATTCCAAGAAGTACTTTACATAAGCCTTTATTGACATTTCCAAACACTACTAGTGGGGGAGTAAATCAGAATCCAAACACCCAATTTGGAGGTCGGTTGATGTTTCATTTATAGTCTATTTATTTTACCAAGTTTTAAACTTGTATTTTACCGAAATAAAATATAGCTAACTGTCAGTGTACCCGATCAATGTAGTTAGTGAATGGTAAGTACGGGTCGTTCACAAGGAGTAGGTGACTTTTATGCTAACCTGGTGAATCTATAGCTTTTTAAGGGGTTTGTATTTTGATTGATTAAACTAATGAAACAAGAAATAAAACTCGTTAAACAATAACTACTAATTATGCTAAGGTTGTGATCAAGTTGGGAAGGAAGTGCTAGCAATATTACTCCTAATAAGTTATTAGTTATTTATTTATTAGTGCAATGATTTAATGTAAAGTGTTGGTGACATCATACATGCATAGACAATGCATTTACATCTAAGTTAACTAGGCCAGATTTCTCGGTTACCTAGTTCTAGGAATGCAACCTATATCCTTGAAGCAATTTATAGGTCTAATCAGTTACAAACATGCAATAAGTGGTAACTAATCTATGTGATTGACCTGCGGTAACCCCCATTGGTACTGGTGAAACCTACTCTTCTTACGCAGTCACTTTATTGAATAGCACTATACTAACTTAAGTTCTTTAGCATTATCTGTCTAACTTCGGGTTCCTACTCCTCGAGTCCTAAAGAAGGGCATTAATGATCTGGATTTTTACCCCATCACACGAATAACGAACATAGTGATACAGATCACCTACATAGCTAAAGAACTACACTATGATGATCTAGAAAATAAACATCAAATGCTAAACAAATAAACGAGTATACTATTTGCACGGTAAACACATAAATTATCCAAAACAATACATCAAATCTTTATCAATGAAATAACATGAACAAAGTTAGTCATAACATGGCTAACATCCAAGGGTGTTAGCCCATAATATAGGTAGCAAATACAGAGGAAATTACAAATAATTCACAAATGAAAGACATCATGTACTTGACGTGCAAACCGATTGAATACACTTTGTATGATGATACGGGACATTCTCCTCTTGATCTACTGACTTTAGGGATTAAAATCTTGGTGGAATGAAATTTGGAACTCGGCTGTGGTGGTGAAAATTATGTGTAAAACCCATATGAGGATATTCTATTTATACTGTTTTGTCAAGGGCACCGATACAGCGTATTGAGGTCCAATACACTGTATCCAGGATATATTGAGTAGGCAGTAAGAAAGAATATTCCCAGCATATACATGCGTATCTTTAAATACGGCTTTTTGTTTAATAGTGATACGTCGTATCCTTCATAAATCCTGATATCTTGGACTGGGATAAGATCTTCAATACGTGTATGGCCATAGTTTAATACGTCGTATTCCTTTAACGGTTGACTTAGGATTTGAATGCAGAGCTTCAGATATGACATATTGCCAGAGTTAAATAGGTCGTATGTCTTCTAATTCACCAATACTTAGTGAATTCTTTTAGGTCTTGATACGACGTATCTTCAGTAGTTGACATGACGTATGCTCTTTGCAGTTTGCATTCAGATTCTTCATATATGCTCCAAATCTTGTTGTTTTTCTGTTTCATATCAAAGTTGCTCCATAAATACTGAAAATGACTAAAGTAATCAATTAAGTATCAATTCAGATATAAACAAATAGTAAATGAGCAATATTTGTGGGATAAATGATAGGTATTTATAGTACACATTTGATGTTATCAAATATCCCCCCGCTTAACTCCTACTTGTCCTCAAGTATACTGTAGATTAAGTATTTTTAAAAACATCCTAAACGATGTTTCAGGAATTAAGTATCAAATGAATTACTCAACCAATAGTGCATAACCATAACACCTCACAAAAGGGGAATGAAATTCACTCATCACTCTCAACTAGTCTTGGGTGCTTATTTTAGTGGTACACTCAATTGCACAGTTGTGGTGAGTATTCTATCATAAGCTTGGCAAGGATATACATCTCCACCACTAAAGTCTAAGAACAATAACCAACATCAAAGGCAAATGGGTTAAAATGTGAAAGGCTTAGGGGTGATCATTCTTATAATGTAATATTTACCAATACCAATACTCCAACAAAAGCGACAAAACCACAAATGCTCGCCCAAATTCATGGACGAGACACGTATGATTGCTCAATTCCTTAACTCGAGTAAGCTAAAAGCTAGGATCAAGAAATAATGATATTTAGAATGATAAAGGGTAGGAAAAGGCATAGGAAACCTTTAGAAATGGTTAAAAATAGAAAATAAACAAAACAAATAGATTAACACCAACACTACCAATTGCTACTAGTTAGTACCTTACTACAAACCCGAAAGAGACATTTATCAATTATTAACTCATGCTTTAACATGAAAAATACATGTTTTAGTGAAAAATGAATTAGACAAAAAATATATCGATCAACATTATCGAAATACCATGAAAAATACCAAGTTGGTTATCCCAATTAACCAACTCCCATAAGATCCAGAAATATATTACAATAATAGTGGCAAAGTTACGGCCACTTTATACACTAAGACTAATAAGTGGTTTATGTTACAACCACTTAAACCAACGACCGTTGGTTTATATCATGTACCAACATATACATATAACAATTAAGTCGGTTAAGCTTAGACGAACCGACTATCTCACAATCCTCTCCATTTTTTCTCAATTTTTTTCTTCTATTTCAAATTTTGTTTTTTTACACATCATAAAAAACAAAAATCATAAATATGGTACAACTGAGTTGTACTATATAACAAAAACTTGATGTGTCGTTTATAGCCTATTTATTTTACTAAGTTTTAAATTTACATTTTACTGAACTAACCTATAGACTAACAATAAGTAATGTCAACTAATCTATGTGATTTACCTGCGGTAACCCATTGGTCCTAGTAATCTATGTGATTTACGTGGGGGCAAGATCTTCAATACGCGTATGGCCAGAGTTTAATACGCTGTATTTCTTCAACGGTTGACTTGGGCTTTGACTGCAGAGTTTGAGATACGGCGGTATTGCCAGAGTTAAATACGCCGTATGTTTTCTAATTCACCAATACCTAGTCAATTCTTCCAGGTGTTGATACTAAGCATCTCCAATAGTGGATACACCATATATTCTTTGCAGGTTGCATTCAGATTCTTCATTTATGCTCCAAATCCCGTTGTTTTTCCGTGTCATTACCGAAGTTGCTTCATAAGTACTGAAAATGACCAACGTAATCAATTAAGTATTAATTCATATATAAACAAATAGTAAATGAGCAATATTTGTAGGATAAATGATAAGTATTTATAATACACATTTGATGTTATCAAATATCCTCCCGCTTAACTCCTACTTGTCCTCAAATAGACTCTAGATTAAGTATTTATAAAAACATCCTAAATGAAGGTTCATGAATTAAGTATCAAAGTAATTACTCAACTAATAGTGCATAACCATAACACTTCGCGAAAGGGAAATGAAATTCACTCACTACTCTCAACTAGTGTAGGGTATTTATTTTAGCGGTACACTTAATTGCACAATCGTGATGAGTATTCTATCATAAGCTTGGCAAGGATACACATCTCTAACACTAGAGTCTGAGAACAATACCAACTTCAAAAGCAAATGGGTTAAAATATGAAAGGCTTAAAGGTGATCATTCTTATAATGTAATCTTTACCAATATCAATGCACCAGAAAAAGCGACAACACCACAAATGCTCGTCCAAATCCATGGACGAGACACCTATGATTGCTCAATTCTTTAACTCGACTATGCTAAAGGCTAGGATCAAGAAATAATAAATAGTGAAAGCATGCCACAAAACATGACTCATAATACATACTTTCACATTCCCATTGCATCGTGCAATTTTCCCGACCAATCTCTCTAGAACAGAGTCGAATGAAGAACTCACATGAGCACAGGAAATACATGGGACACATGTATCAACTAGCAACCAACAAAAGACTTAAATCTACACGGTATGCTAAGGTGTAAGGTTGTACTGAAACATAAACATGACGAAAAGATAGGCTCAACAGGCTATTATAGGGGTATCTTACTTTAAAGATAAGAGTAACAAAGGGTTTTATATGGGTGGTTAACTAACCAATGTAGTTAGTTAATAAACAAATATATGCAAACGAAATGGGCCATTTGGGTGAATCCTAATAATTTGCGTTATTCATTAATTGTTGCCGATTACACCAGGTTTCCCTAATTGCAATGCTCATTATTATGGTCTCGAATAGATATAAAAAGCTAAGTTCTAAAGTCTACTACAATCCACCGGCACACTCATATTTTTGTGGAATTTTGGTAAAATAAGGGAAACGTAAAGGCTAAAATCCTAACAAATGAAAATAAGGGTATGGTGTACGGGTTATGCTACTAATGATCAATGAAAAACATGTGATTTTTTTTTTAAAATTTTAGCATATTATAGGCATTTTTCTGTAGATAAAAGACAAGTAAAAATTCTAATTTTATCTACCTCCCCCACTTGAGCTGTACAACGCCCTTGTTGTATAAATGAATGCAAAACATAAAAGGGTAGAATTATAAATGGAATACTCCCCTGATATTGCTCGGTATGATCCTTCATGGTAAGAATGTAAGCAAGATAAAAAACCAGACAGACAACAAATAACCAAAAAGATAAACGAACCAAGCAAACAATAACCAACAAACAGATAACCAACTAAACAAACAACCAGATAAATAACCACCAATAATCCAATCAACCTCAATTTCCAAGACTGTCCAATTCCTAACCTCCTTCATTCTAGACTCAACAACAAACTAAAAACTTAAAGAAATAAAGCAACACATACCTAAGAGTAACAAGTTCCCAGCCAAGTGAACTGGGGTTGGCCAGAGTAGGTTTCCATACCACTCTTATGGTGGCAGGTCAAGGTGTTAACCAACCCGTATACACCCACTTGACTAAAAAAACTGTTATTTTAAAGAAAGAAACAAGAAACTTACAATGCTATAACTAATCGCAGCGGAAGAACCAATCAACTACTCTAGATTCACTTATCTCGATCATTTGATACTAAAAATCAACCCAGAAAACCCACGTAATCAGCATATCTCAACACCCCCTCCCCCCCCTACCAAAAAAAAAAAAAAAAAAAAAAAAAAAATGTTTCCAAAAAAAATCAACCAAAAACCAACAATTAACCGTTAATCCTTTACTTAACCACCATTAGAAACCTTTAAACCACTCCAAATACAAAAACTCCAAAATCTAAGGTTTTAGGAAAAAAAAAACCCCAAATCTTCAATTAACCCAAGAAACTACACGATTCAACTACTAAACAATTGAATCACCAAAGCTAAACCAAGATCCACTAAAAACCCAAGAAACCCCAAATAACCGATCAGAACCTAGGGATCTGATACCATGTAAAAATGATACAAAACACACTAAACTTATCAAATCAGCCAGCCAACCTCCCATTGGTGACTTTTATTTATAACAGCTATAGTAGATTCGTCCCTTAAGTAGGTGCTGACCAATGCAATACAAAAGAAACGGAATGTCCCCAACACAGATGCAATCCCATAAATACAATAACAAACGCTTACAAACCCGGAACTAAAACTATAACCTAACCAAGATACAAAGATCAAGATGATCTTTATCTAAACCATAAACTGCTAAAACCAAACTATTATACCCCATAAACTATAAATCATAGGAGATCTATCTTGAGAGAAAAAACTTTGTGTGTGAAAAAGACAATGAGAATGATTAACCAAACCATTATGACTTTCCTCTAAGCCCCCTACACAACCACAAACTCACAAAACAACCCCAACGTTTAGTGTTTGAGATAATAAGCAAAAACTATTTACATATTAGACCTTTGATTTTCGTAAGTTTGTAAAAAGTGTTATAAATTTAACAAAAAAGATTAAATAAGTGAGAAAAATTTAACTCCTAGCGTATTTTAAAGATATCGTTAGATTTTTCCCCAATGACATAACTTCCTTTAATAAGAACATGTTCAAGTGACTTTTAGTAACAAGTCGAATGGCGCCCTCATGATGTATTTTTTTATCAGATCCCGTTATAAACGGTTAACTACGCGTTTAGGATAAAAAATACCACTGAAGCAACGCTTCTATTATATAAATACCTTGTGCATAAAGATATCGACACTCTTGAATACACTTGCATAAGTCGTAAAAACTATTACAGTTCTTCCTCTCATTCTATAACACTAGTTGTGAGAATTAGACTATGTAGGTTGGCCCAAGTCCGAATGTGTATTTAAAGACCATTAAGGTTTCTATGTATATATCCTTACGTATATCGGATTATAAAAACTTCACACTTATTTAGATTATGTTTATCCACCCGTTACGACCGAGTATTATTATAGTCTTGATTCTTTGTCAAGATAACAATCTTTAGTTTTATCTTTGTATGTGTGTGTGTGTATAATTATCATTTTAGTCTCCAATTCGAGTTTTTGTGATTTCGCCGCTATGAAGTGCGAGAAAATATTAGACTATGTAGGTTGGTCTAAGCGCGAGTGTGGGTTGGGGGATGATTAGAGTTTGTATATATGCATGTATCCTTGTATCACATCGGATTAATAAAACATATCACCAACGAGGAATTCTATCATTCAACACTAAGTGGCTTGAGGAGGACACCCGAAGTGGAGGGAAATGACTATATATAAAGATGTTTGGGTGAGCCAAAACAATAGTAGTGATCGTAAGAGTATGCGTATTAAGGTTTAAATATCAAGCTCGGTGTTGGTATCGGTTAATCGCTACTGCAGCCGGATATATTTTTGGTTAGTGGCCATGACAATTGTAAGATAAAAATAGTTAGAAAGTAGTTAGAGTGTAAGATGATGTGACACTGAGTTTGTATGAATTTTGGTCGTAATGACCAATATAGATGCTCTAAGCTCACGTTTAGTTTCACTTAATAAGCATATTTTGTAACTATACATTTTACTATCATTGAAAACGTTCTATAAGTAAAATAGTAGATATCGATCAACAACGTTTTGGAAACGTAATTTTATGTCTACCATTGAACACGACTTCAAAACTACTCCATATAAAAGAGTGATCAAATTATTTTTTATAAAATTCCTGGAACTTGATAAAATATCTCATAAGCTCACAAAAAGTCAAAACGCCTTTTAATGAAGAATATCAAATTTCACACCTTAATTACTTTTTCACGCTTTCAATTTTGCGTCACGTTTATCTTGACATGAAACCTACGACGATACTTTACACAAACTCTATAATCTAACATACTTCACGCCTAATAAATTCATCTATTGTTTATATTTGGACTTCAACGGCTCAACGCTCATCCTCATCCTCATCATTGGAAAACAATCTTGGTACCGCTAGACTACAAACTCATTGATGGCAGTGAACCTTATTACTTTCTTTTTTTCTTCCATTCTTTACTTAAAGAGATCTTAAATATAGAGTATCTCTTAATTGGACTTGTTTGCATTGAATTGGTATTAGTATTTGTGTCAGACTAATATTGTATTTGTATTGGTTTAGTCACAACTTCAAGAGTTAGATTAGTCATTAGTATAAATATCGAGTCTCACATATATACACTATTATCAATTAATATATCACGTCTCACACTTGCCGTGACAGGTGTGTGTATATAATATTTAAAACAAGATATTTCTGCGAAATTTGTACGCATAAGAAATGTTCAAACTCACATTGTATGTATGACCTCTGGGCCTACATATTCCATAGACACATAGAATTTTTTTTTTAGTAGCTACACTACACGTAACCTAAAAAATGTCAAAATCCCATAAAACATCACTCTCTTCCTCTTTGGAAACCTCCATCACTTCTTTTTATTTACGCGTTAACAAGAAAGTTGACTAGTAAACATACTTGAGTCGACTATAAGTTTATACCAACTGCTGAAATTATTAGCCTGAAGTCAAGTGCAATATTTAGGATCATGGTTTTTGTTAAAACATGTTTCTTGATGTTGTTACATAGTTTACTATGGACTGTATCCACTAGCAATAGTGATACTTGTTGCTGTGATAATGGTCTTAAACGAGTGCACACCGATGTTTCTTGGACTCCAACGTTGTCAAATTTCGTTACTCGTGTGATATTTGTCATGATCCTGCTTGATATAGTCGTTTATAAGCTAAGAAAACTTCATGAAAAATCCCTTGTTAAGGATAAGAAACACAAACAAATATTGATGTCTTTATCAACACAACATCCATGCCGCCACTTTAGCCTAGCCGAGATTCAGTTAGCAACAAAGAATTTTGATCAAGAAATGATCATAGGTAAAGGTGGATTTGGTAAGGTGTATAAAGGTTTTATTGACGATGGTGGAACAACTGTTGCGATCAAACGCTTGGATTGTGCATCTAAACAAGGAGCCAGTGAATTCTGGACAGAAATCAAGATGCTTTCAAAGTTTCGACACAGTCATTTGGTCTCTTTAATGGGATACTGTAACGAGTCTGATGAGATGATGGTTGTATATGAGTATATCTCAGGTGGTGACCTCGCAAAACGTCTGCATAAAGTTAATGGAAAGAGTAAAAGGACTCCTTTATCTTGGGTAGAACGTCTCAAAATATGTATCGGGGTTGCACGTGCATTAGATTACCTTCATACTGGGACAGGGGTCAAACACAGAATCATACATAGGGATGTTAAAAGCTCGAATATACTTCTAGATGAGAATATGGCAGCCAAAGTATCTGATCTTGGGGTGTCGAAAATTGGTCCTGTGGATCAACCATGTACTCATGTAAGCACTGATGTCAAAGGGTCGTTTGGTTATTTTGATCCGAATTATTTCTTGACACGTAGATTAACAAGGAAATCTGATGTTTACTCATTTGGGGTTGTACTATTAGAAGTATTATGTGGGAGGCCTGCTGTTGATCCAAGTCTTGGAGACGACGAACTCGGACTAGTTGGATGGGCTCAACGGAACATAAAAGAAGGAACTTTGAACAATATAATGGACCCAAACCTGACGGGAATAACCCCTTGCTCAAGGATGAAAATCCAAATTATTCCTGATTGTTTAAAAGCATTTGTGGAAATTGCTGTTAAATGTTTACAGACTCGTCCTAAAGACCGTCCAACTATGAGTGAAGTAGTAGTCGCACTTGAGGCTGCATTGGCATTGCAAGAAAGAGCGGACTATCTAGTATGTAGTCATTACGACAACGGTGAACTAATAAGTTCAAGTTCATACATCAAGTCTGGAAAGATAATGACATTATCAAGAATGTTACGAAATATGTTGCCTGCCAAAACCCCTGTAAGACCTGGTAAGTTTTTCATCTATTTCTTTTGGGTTATTTGCATAGAATACCAATGTACTTTTTCACATTGCCATGTTTTAGCCATTCTACTTTCCTTTTGTAGAATTGAGTCACTAAAATATCGTTTTGTGTCATTTTGTAACCCTTATTCTTAACAACAGTATACAAAACTTATAAATTTAAAATTTGGGTTTTGCTAATGACAACCCTTAGGGCTGTAGTTAAGAGTAATCTCTTTACTACAATTTAATGTAAGAAATTAAATCATCCAATCAGAATCAAATGTTTGTTGTGCATCCAGATTTTTAGGGATTGCATCCATATTTTTCGGGTTTGACATCCAATCATAGTGATTTATAGATTACTTTGTAATAAAACTGATTTTAAGGTTTTTTTTGCTACAAAAAGACTCAAACAAGACACAAACTCATATGTACAAAACATAAAATAAAGAATACAATGACTAAAATGGAACAAATGAAAAAGCACGTTGAGTCGTTGATACTTGCTGTTAAATAACCAATATCTAAACTGTATACGTGTTTATTTGACTTCAGATGTTAAGGACAGATCATCGCTTGGAAAGAAGCAGAAACAACATAGATGGTTTCTTTCCGGAAAGTTATCTAACAAAGTTATACCGAGCGAAAGTGGAGCTAGTTTCCAAGAAGTTGAAGTTGAAGATTCTGGCCTGAAAAAATTCAGCTTAGATAGACTTAAAGTTGTGACTAGGAACTTTAGTGACGATATGGTGCTGGGTGAGGGAGCGTTTGGAAAAGTTTTCAGAGGTTGGGTTGAACCAGAAACATATGTTCCTTCAAAGGTTGGTTCAGGGATAGTTATTGCTATTAAAAAGCTGAATCTCAATGGCTATCAAGGAATTGAAGAATGGCAGGTAATCAATATGATGTAAGAAAGCTTCTTTAATCGACAGTATGCAACACTAATTGTAAATTTCATTGATATATGCAGACAGAGGTGAAACTTTTAAGCAGGTTGAGTCATCCGAATCTTGTAAAGTTATTGGGATACTGCTCGGAAGATAAAGACTTACTCCTCGTTTATGAGTTTATGGAGAAGGGGGACCTCGATAGCTACATATTGAACCGTAAATGTTTTTTGTATCTTGAATACTAAAATATATTGTTAATCAAATGGACATTTAGTTGTTATTTTTGTTCACAAATGCAGAAAGATACAGACTAACACTTCCGTGGTCAACGCGGGTCAAGATCATGATAGGAACAGCTCAAGGCATTGCTTATCTGCACACAAAAGAGAACCAAATCATATTCCGTGATCTGAAGACTTCTAACATATTGCTCGACAGGGTATGATGATATTATTTGAGTTTAATTCATATAGTACCAACTTACGTTTTAATTGTCCCGATTTATTGTTTCAGTAAGTCTGTGTCATTAAAAGGTAACTTGTTCTGATTCTGTTTATTTTTTCGCAGGACTTCAATGCAAAAATTGCAGATTTTGGGTTTGCAAGGCGCGGTCCGATAAATGGTGATACACATCTTTCTACACAAGTAATGGGAACATATGGATACGCAGCTCCAGAGTACATTGCAACAGGTTCGTACGTTCACAGTATACAACCAACAATTAATTTTTCAAATATAACTTCCTACATTCAGTTATTTGTGGTATGTGCAGGTTATTTGAATGGGAAGAATGACATATATTCATTTGGAGTGGTGTTACTGGAAACTCTAACAGGCTTACGGGTTTTTGACAAAACTCGACCTAAGAACGAGCAAAATCTGGTAGAATGGATGAGGCCAATGTTACCCAACAAAAAAATGATCAAGAATATAGTTGACCCGATTCTTGGTCTTGACTATCCACCCCGAGCGGCTAACAAGTGTGCTCAACTTATTTTAAAGTGTACTCAACTGGACCCAAGAGATAGACCATCCATTGAACAAGTGTTGCAGAGCTTAGAAGGGATTAATGGTGTTAAAACAGTAATATGACCAGGTTTTTGTTTGCTAGATATCATTTATTAAACCTGATCGATCTTTTGTATTTTACGAATGCGTTGACTTGGTTCATGTAGCATATATAAGTATGTAACAAGACTTGTATTAGACTAGATTTTTTTTGTTTATTTTTGGGGTTAATGCCATTAAATAGTAACATACCTTGACCTCATTATTATTCAAGTTTGTGATAAGACTTGTTTTGGATATATAGTTGATGGCGCGTGATTTGCATGTGGATCTTCCACAACTAACTCCAACAGACTTTCCCGCCCATTTCTAGTTTTAAAACAATCCTTGTTCAATCATTTTCAGATAGCTTAAGTTTTGTAAACATTTTTTCTCTATAATCATTGTAACAAATCCACCAATTTATAATATAATTCTGATTCGATAATCTGTCTCTTATTGCTTTATTATCCTACTTAGTTGTAATCTACTAACAGAAATTAAGTGATCCCTAGTTGTGTGTATCAAATTGGTATCATAGCACTTTCTTGGCACCATAACCACCAAAATCCACCGTACAACCGACGTTCTATTCAATTCCCGGTCAACTTTTTGATCAAATCCAATTGAACAGTTACACTCCGATCAAAATACGTTCCTAATCCAAAATACGTGTATAAAACATGTTCTTTTAATTATGTACCTAATCTCAAATAGTAGTACGTGTAGGATTCATTATTTCACAAAATACGTTCTGCTCTAAGTGTTAGTGATCAATTGATCAAAATTAGAGATTCTTTACACTTGGTTGTACGGCTAATCTTGAAGTATGTGAGAAATGGTAATAAGCTACTAGGAACTTTGTTAGTGTAGTAGGACCCTCAAATGGCTGGTTCAGTAGTGGTTCTTGATGAAGAAACTAAAAGATATATTGCTTGGACTATAGTTGCAATGATGGAAGGTACTTTGACTGGTATGCAAAGATCTATGGAGGAATTGGCTAACAATATCATTGGATTGAGTTTGCAACATCATCAAGTTGTTGCTAGTAATAGGGGGTTCAGTTACAGCATAGTAGAATCGCTAAAATTGAATTTCCAAAGTTTTCTAGTGAGGATGTGAAAGGATGGATATTTATGAGTGATCTATTCTTTTTGATTGATCAAGTGCTAGATGGAGAAAAGGTAAATCTCATTTCAATTTATTTATATGATAAGGCATTTCTAGGTACCCATAACTAAGCTATACCACACATCAACTATGGCTAGATTTGTAGAGAGAGAAGTTGTACGTGAGGTAGAGAGAGAGATGAGATGGTGAGAACTTTGTGAGAGAAAAAACACACACTTTCACTCTTTCACATAAGTCACACGCCTACACAAAAGAAAACATTTGTGTGGTTAAACACATCACGCCTCGGGCTTCGTGGGCTTTGGGTTTTCTAATGGGTTAGGCTAGGACTTGTAGTAAGCTAGTTTGACTACACTTGGTCCTATTAGATTAATCTAATTCCTTAAGTCCGGTACTAAAATATTACATTCGCTATGACATAATACAAGGTCCCTATAAATAGAATGACTGATGTGTTTCGAAAGCTTTAAATTTATAATACTAATTTTACCGATTCCTTAATACACAAAACACATGGGTAAAGTATAACCCCCGTTTATAGTAAAGGTTTTTAGGTAAGACTAGATCGTCCCAAGAGATTTGTAGCAATTCACAGATCGTTTATCAAGTAACAAAGCCAAATGATTGTCACATATCAAATAGCTAAACGTGTGTATAAGGCAAAGCAACGTACCAAACAAGATAATAGATTGAGATAAAGCAAGACTTATATAAACAAAAGCATGCAAGTTACAATTATTGGTGTATTAATCATAACAAACATATCTACCAATAATGATATAGAATCCTTTCGACCTATAGACTACATCATCACGAGCGCATTAAGAATGGTTTATATCGAATATGCATACATATGAATTCCTCCCAACCCGACATTTCTACATAAGGAAGGGTCTTAAACATCATTCCACTTGGTTTGTTTAGCAATTTATCACACAATTTCTACAAGCATGATATTGATTCGCTTGGCCAAAACGTCTCAAAACCAACCACAACAATTGACCCTTTCGACCTACTTCAATTGCTAATGATCAACCAAAGGATAAACAAGCTCCAAGCAAAAGTAATATCGAATTCATAACCATTCATATTCACAAGTTATACTAATATCGTCTAAATATCATATCATAACCAAACCAATAACCAACATCACAAACATATAAAACTCAAAAACATATTCAATATTATTAGTAAAGAAATGTACCAAATCCGTTTATGTGAGTAATACGAATACAAAGTACCAAGAACCAATATATCGACTACCACAAGCACTAGCCCAACAACCCAAGTATCCATGATCAACCAACAACCTATGCTACTGAATATACCCGAGGGAATGTCACGTTCACCTTTGCAAATCCGCAACGTGTCACCAAATGGAGTGTTTGGTAACAAGGTTAATGGTAGAGACTTGAGAGGATTTGGTGTGAATCCTCCAAGTATTGTGTTTAGGTTCTGTAAAAGTGATGAATGGTGATCTATAAATGATAGTAGACCTCTATGAATTCGTGGTTAGAAAGGATGGTGATGGTAGTGATGGCTCGATGGTGATAAAAGGGTGTTTAGATCATTGGATCCTAAGACCCTCACCACTCCTCATTCTCTCCAAGTTGTGTTCTTATGATAGTATATGTTAGGGTCTTGGTTCTCTGCGTTTTTGGGGTATATATAGGCTTACGAACACTTGGGGATCAAGTTGGGGATGTATATGATCGGTTGGGACTCAATTTAATGCGTAATAGCTGATCAGGAGCGAAGTACTCCGCACTTACTAACAAAACCCGCCGTACTTGTTAAGTGCTCCGCACTTGATTTATTGTGCTCCGTACTTAGAAGTGCGCTGCACTAATTGGCAAAACCGGCGTACTTGTGGTCAATTTCAGCTCTTGGCACAAACATGAAAGTTGTAGATAATTCTCTTAGCTTTCCGTGGCCGCTTGAATCAACTAAATCAGAGTTCGTATGCTCAACTTATGGCCAAAACAGTGGACAGGTGTCGGGAGATCTTAACTTAAGTTTGTTTCTTCGTTTAAGCTTCATTTCTTCGTGTTTTCTTCCATTTCTTCCACGACACCCTACAATATCAAATATACTCTATTAAGTATCAAAAGCTCATATAATTCATCAATATATATACATAAAAGCATAGATAATGCGTATAGAAATATGTATAATTTGAGCGTTATCAAATACCCCCACACTTAAACTTTTGCTTGCCCTCAAGCAAAACTAAGAAAAGAAAATCTTAAAATAAGTTCCTAAATAATGAAGGGAAAAAAAATTAATTCTATGAAATTATCGAAAAATAATTTTGGTTTCTATAAGAAAGTCGCAAGAAGCGCAAGCACCCCCACACTTAAGGGTTTGCTTGTCCTCAAGCAAAGAAGAAAAAATAAGCTTTACAAAACAAAAATAGAAATATGAAAAATATTTTTGGATTTTTTAATATGTTCTAACAGAGATATATAACTATCCTCGAGCTATCATAACATGACTAAGCACCTCACGAATAAGAAAAGTATAATTCACTCACACTCATTATTTATATGATGGAGAATATAAGAAAATCACACTCAATTGCTCAGACATGATTCATTAAATTACCGTATGCTTGTACAAGAAACAAAACTGCACCGACATGGCGTAAGCACCAAGTATAAATATCAAAAGAGGTCTTTTATTCGGGTTATAATGTTAAGCTAAGGGTTAATTAGGGTATGGATTAGGCATGAGAAATATTTACTGAAATTGGTTTAAAAAGAAAAATGTCAGTGTCAAAAAGTCAAAGAAACCCATGTTACTAGTCACCAAACATACCACAAACCATGATGTTATCGAATATCTCTACAATCTCTCTAGTTGGCCAACAAACAACATGCCAACTCTTATTCATTTTCTTCATCACTCTTTGTTTTTCTCTTTTTTTTTCTTTTTTTTATCAATATTTTTTTTCATCATTTTTTTTTCCTACTCTCCACATTCACACAAATCAACAATTCCCCCACACTTAGAATAAGCATACACCACAAAAAATACAAATAGAAGGTGATCAATCTTCATCTTCGTAGAAATGGTACAACACTCATAACAAAGTGCGAACAAACTAATTAATCAAAAATCATCCGATCAAACCAAGCAACTAGCAACCAACCGAATAGACTTTCGACAAGGGATAATGCTAGGATAAAGGTTATATATTTTTGTATTTTTATATTTTATTGGATGTAAGAAATGAAATGGATGGCTCTGTAGGTTAAATTAGGGGTATCTAGCACTAAAAGTGAGTGCTACAAACGGGTTTTATTTGAGTGGATAGCTAATCAGTGTAATTAGCTAAAAGAACAAATAATTGTTAAATGGAAAGGCTATTTGGGTTAATCCTAAGTTGCCTCTTTATCATATATAAATACCTTTATCACACGAATGTGATCTCACTGCGGTCTCGTAATGATTTCAAGCAAAAGTTCTAGAATCAATAAATCACCAGCACACTCGTAAACAAAGTAATCAAGCATACAAGACATATGCCGATATAGGCTCAAAATCCTCACATTTTAGTGGTAATGGTTACAAATGCGCAAGTAATGTCATCAATCCCGAGTCGGATCTGCTCTATCAATCAAGACACATCTCTGATTTCAAAACTTTATTTATTTACTAAGTTTTATTCTAATATAATATCCTAAGTGACAAAAACAATAAATAAAAATAAAAGAAATTAGATTACTAAGGGCAAACCAACGTTCAATTATTCAAAAATGAGTCTTATTTTTCAAATTCATTTCCCCCCACACTTAAGTTGAGCAATATGCGTAATTAGAAAATAACTTAAAAGCGGGACAAGTGGGAAAAATAAATATAAGAGAAACGAAACTTCCCGGGGTTCTTTAGTGATCGGCTGAATTCTTAAAGATGCGACGCTAAGCAAAACGCCATCATAAGCATGTGAATCCAACCAAATATAATCCAATCATATCTCCTCCCAAGTGTTAAGCAAACCATCCGACCAACACTTATTTATTAGACCTGCAAAATAAACACAAACTACAAAAAACATACAATGATAAAGCACACTTTCGTAGGCACCACGATTGCATTTAGCATATGCAACAAGCCTTTAAACCCCTCGGTGTCCCGAGTGGACGAGTTATAGTCTCGTGAGGGTTTACAGCGAACACACCCACAAAGTTCAAAACATTTTTTTTCTTTTATTTTTAATATTTTAAGTTATTATTTTTTATATAGAAATTATTTATTCATGAATTCCATAATAGAAACTGTTGGATCGTTATACTCTGACCAAACTATCTTATATAGCTTGTTAAGGGTTTAGCAGTCTTGGATAAATCTTAAACTACTAATAATGAAACACTGAATTACTCTGTTTAAGTATGCGGAATTTACTTAACAAAGCTAAGAAGAATAACAAACTTCAACGATTATATTAACACCTTGAATCTGCTTATCGAATACAGACTCACAAACAACCCTAATATCTCTAATATCGAACTTTAGCTTTTCTCTAAAATCGTATATCTCTAATATCGACCTAGGGATCCTTTTATAGGCACAAGGAAAACCCTAGTCGGTTTACAATACTTGAACGACAAGTAAACTAA
>LBNU01023053.1:34826-52872 GCA_014162995.1 Artemisia annua
CAGCTGTAGAACTTGCATTAACACCATGAACTATGAACTGTGAATCTTCTTCTTCTGAATGAACAACTTGATTCTCCTCCCTAACAAGCACATAGTTCATTGAAGGAGTCAATACATCAAGGTCAAACATCCAATCAGGACCTTTACCCCTTTGGTTTGTCTGATCTTCAAGGAATTCAACATGGAGACAGTCTTGAACCTTCTTTGTAACCTTTTTATATACTCGAAAACCTTTACTATTTGTAGAATAACCCAAAAGATACCCTTCATCAGACTTGCCATCAAACTTTCCCAAGTTATCAATGGTATTAAGGATAGTAAGAGGACATCCGAAAGGCTTCATAAAGCTTTTACTAGGTTTCCTGCCCATTAGTAATTCATATGGTGTCTTCATCTGAGGTTTGGTGATAGAAACTCTATTCAAAATATAGCAAGCAGCACTTACTGCTTCAGCCCAAAACTGAATAGGTAAGAGTGAATCTACAAGCATTGTTCTTGCTGCTTCTATCAAGGTTCTGTTCTTCCTTTCTGCAACTCCATTCTGCTGAGGAGTTCTAGCAATGCTAAACTCCCTCTTGATTCCTTTGTTGGCACAAAAATCATCCATAAGCTTGTTCTTGAATTCAGTCCCATTATCACATCTAATACCTCTAACCTTGAGTCTTAATTGATTTTCCAGGGATATTATTAAATCATGAATGGCATCAAAAGTTTCATCTTTAAATCCCAAGAAAAAGACCCAACTAAAACGACTGCAATCATCTGTCACAACTAAGCAGTACTTCTTCTTGTTAAGGCTTGAAACAGAAACAGGTCCAAATAAATCCATATGCAACAACTCCAAAGGTTCTCTAACTGTTCTTTCCCCAAGCTTCTTACATGAAGATTTATGCTGTTTACCTTTCTTGCAAGCTAAACATGAATGATCAGTCTTGAAAGTTTTGGAAGGTAAACCTCTAACCAAGTTGCCTTTGACCAGCTTGTTGATGTTCTTGAAATTCACATGACCTAGTCTTCTGTGCCATAGATGTGCTTCTTCAAGTGTTGCCTTTGCTATCAAACATGTAGCTTTCTGCTTCTTCAAGTGTTGCCTTTGCTATCAAACATGTAGCTTTCTCAGAGGAGATAATATTCTTCATATCAATACTATACACATCATTGTGTCTTGGTGCTCTCAAAATCACCAAGTTTTCATCTTCAAACTTAAACTCAGGGGATAGAATAAGACACTCTGTATCAGTGAACAACACAGGGTACTTCTTGTCACATATCTGAGAAACTGATAAGAGATTGAACTTGAGCTCTTTCACATAACGAACATTTTCAAAATCAATCTTTCCTGTCTTGATAGTTCCTTTTCCAGTAATTCTTCCTCCAGTAGCATCATCCCCAAAAGCAATTTTTCCTCCAAAGTATGGCCTAAAATCTGACAGAATCTCCTTTTCTCCTGTCATGCTTCCAGAGCAACCACTATCAACAATTAAATGATCTTTAAGCTCCTCTTCTGGGTTGCCCTGCACAATGATAAGAAAGTTAGTTTCTTTTAGGAACCCAAGCCATTACTGACTTGTGTTCCCCTTGTGGAGTCACATACTTAAAATCTTTAAGTATGTAATTTCCACTGTTTTTGTGAACATGATCAATTACTTTCTTATGTTTGAAAACTTGATCTTTGTTAGAAAAACAACTTTCTTTTTCAGCAATATGTTTCTTTCCACCCATACATTCTGAAAGTACTGGTTGGTCCCCAACAGTATTTATGCTTAAGATAGGAAAAGATTCTTTGTACAACATTCATATGAGAAACTTTGGGTGAAACTTGATATCTTGCACATAGACAAATAACAAACATGATATCAGGTCTTGATGCAGTTAAGTACATGAGACACCCAACCATAGATCTGTAAAGCTTGACTTCCACTGGTTTGCCATCTTCATCTTTACCAAGTGAATTTGAAGATTTAATGGGTGTAGTTACTGGCTTGATAGTATTGAGGTTAAACTTCTTAAGAATGTTAGTGACATACTTATCTTGACTTATGAAGATAACAGTACTTGACTGTTTAACTTGAAGCCCCAAAAAGAAAGTTAACTCACCCATTGAACTCATTTGAAATTCTTTTTGCATAAGTTCTTCAAACTCTTTCACCATGGACTGTTTTGTAGCTCCAAAGATAATATCATCCACATACACTTGAACAAGCATGATATCCTTTTTGTCTCTTTTTATGAACAAAGTCTTATCAATGGCTCCTCTCCTATAGCCATGTTGTACCAGAAAATTTGAGAGTCTTTCATACCAAGCTCTAGGAGCTTGATGAAGACCATACAATGCTTTGACAACTTTGTAGACTTTGTTGGGATTTTTAGGATCTTCAAAACCAGGAGGTTTTTTAACATAAACCTCTTTTGTAATCTTGCCATAAAGAAAGGCACTCTTGACATCCATTTGATAGACTGGAAATCTCATATAAGAGGCAAAGGCAAGGAATAGTCTGATTGCTTCAATTCTTGCTACAGGAGCAAATACTTCATCATAATCCACTCCTTCTTCCTTTCTATATCCTTGTGCAACCAATCTTGCTTTGTTCTTGATGACATTACCTCTTTCATCTCTTTTGACTCTGAAGACCCATCTTGTACCAATTACCTTCATACCATCAGGTAAATCACATAAGACCCAAACTTCTTGAAGCTTAAACTGTAGAAGTTCTTCTTGCATAGCTTCAACCCAGCTTTCTTTAGTTAAAGCTTGAGCTACATTCTTGGGTTCTTCTTGAGAGATGAAACAAGCAAATAAACAAGTCTATTGATCCTTATGGTTCATCCTATTCTGTTTATAAACAAAGCTAAGCAAAGCATTATGGGGCTTGATGGTATTTTTAGCTTTAGACCTTGTAAGAACACCAGAAGTAGGAGAACCAATAATCTTATTTGTAGGATGATTCTTATGTACTCTTGAAGTGTGAGTAGTTGGTACAGTAAGATCATCTTCCAAGTTTGTGAAATCAGGACCTTGTTGAGAGAAAATTCCATCATCTTGCAGCTCATCATCTGATTCTTCAAAAGGAGGCATGGATGAACCAGGCCAATCATCAGTATTTGTCCAAGTGTTTGAAGTAACCCCCCCAGAAGTACTTTCAAATGGAGCAGCAGTACTTTGATCCAAAGTACTGGGATCCAAAGTGCTGTTGTCCAAAGTACTGTCAGATGAATTTTTAGATTTTCCCTTTGTCTTCTCTGCTTCATAAGCTCGTCTTTGTTCATCCTCATAGGACTTTGCAAGTGTTTCTTCAAAAAGCATCCTATTGAGTTCATCTTGAATGGCTTGATCTTCATCAGAGATTATGGGAGTTGAATCATCAGTACTTTGTGTTTCAACAGTACTTTGCTTCTTGTTAACAGGAATAGACTCTGTATCTTGATCAGCTGTAGAACTTGCATTAACACCATGAACTATGAACTGTGAATCTTCTTCTTCTGAATGAACAACTTGATTCTCCTCCCTAACAGGCACATAGTTCATTGAAGGAGTCAATACATCAAGGTCAAACATCCAATCAGGACCTTTACCCCTTTGGTTTGTCTGATCTTCAAGGAATTCAACATGGAGACAGTCTTGAACCTTCTTTGTAACCTTATTATATACTCGAAAACCTTTACTATTTGTAGAATAACCCAAAAGATATCCTTCATCAGACTTGCCATCAAACTTTCCCAAGTTATCAATGGTATTAAGGATAGTAAGAGGACATCCAAAAGGCTTCATAAAGCTTATACTAGGTTTCCTGCCCATTAGTAATTCATAGGGTGTCTTCATCTGAGGTTTGGTGATAGACACTCTATTCAAAATATAGCAAGCAGCACTTACTGCTTCAGCCCAAAACTGAATAGGTAAGAGAGAATCTGCAAGCATTGTTCTTGCTGCTTCTATCAAGGTTCTGTTCTTCCTTTCTGCAACTCCATTCTGCTGAGGAGTTCTAGCAATGCTAAACTCCCTCTTGATTCCTTTGTTGGCACAAAAATCATCCATAAGCTTGTTCTTGAATTCAGTCCCATTATCACATCTAATACCTCTAACCTTGAGTCTTAATTGATTTTCCAGGGATATTATTAAATCATGAATAGCATCAAAAGTTTCATCTTTAAATCCCAAGAAAAAGACCCAACTAAAACGACTGCAATCATCTGTCACAACTAAGCAGTACTTCTTCTTGTTAAGGCTTGAAACAGAAACAGGTCCAAATAAATCCATATGCAACAGCTCCAAAGGTTCTCTAACTGTTCTTTCCCCAAGCTTCTTACATGAAGCTTTATGCTGTTTACCTTTCTTGCAAGCTAAACATGAATGATCAGTCTTGAAAGTTTTGGAAGGTAAACCTCTAACCAAGTTGCCTTTGACCAGCTTGTTGATGTTCTTGAAATTCACATGACCTAGTCTTCTGTGCCATAGATGTGCTTCTTCAAGTGTTGCCTTTGCTATCAAACATGTAGCTTTCTCAGAGGAGATAATATTCTTCATATCAATACTATACACATCATTGTGTCTTGGTGCCCTCAAAATCACCAAGTTTTCATCCTCAAACTTAAACTCAGGGGATAGAATAAGACACTCTGTATCAGTGAACAACACAGGGTACTTCTTGTCACATATCTGAGAAACTGATAAGAGATTGAACTTGAGCTCTTTCACATAACGAACATTTTCAAAATCAATCTTTCCTGTCTTGATAGTTCCTTTTCCAGTAATTCTTCCTCCAGTAGCATCATCCCCAAAAGCAACTTTTCCTCCAAAGTATGGCCTAAAATCTGACAGAATCTCCTTTTCTCCTGTCATGCTTCCAGAGCAACCACTATCAACAATTAAATGATCTTTAAGCTCCTCTTCTGGGTTGCCCTGCACAATAATAAGAAAGTTAGTTTCTTTTAGGAACCCAAGCCATTACTGACTTGTGTTCCCCTTGTGGAGTCACATACTTAAAATCTTTAAGTATGTAATTTCCACTGTTTTTGTGAACATGATCAATTACTTTCTTATGTTTCAAAACTTGATCTTTGTTAGAAAAACAACTTTCTTTTTCAGCAATATGTTTCTTTCCACCCATACATTCTGAAAGTACTGGTTGGTCCCCAGCAGTACTTTCCTTCTTGACCCACATTGTTTTAACTTTTTGTGTTGAGGTCTGTGGTTTAGGGACTCTTCTGTAAGGCCTTTTATCAGCAGTACCTTGATTGGGTGAAAATCTCCTAACAGTACTTTGAGAGAATACTGTTTTTGGCTTACAAGTACCTTGAAAAGTGTGACCTGAAGGTACTGGTTGTTTGGAAAAAGATCTTTTCTGTTGAGGGTACCTATAGGTTTTTGTGAAATTACTATGGTTGACCCTATTTGAATAATTCCAAACTGGTTTGTGTGAAACTGGTTTTGTCTCTGTTGGCCTATGTTGAGCAGATTTAGTCTTTGGGTATTGACTTAAGTATTCTGAATGTAAGTTACAATCTTTTATCAAGTGATTAGGACTATAACAAACAAAGCATAATTTTTGATTCATTGACCCAAATCCTGTTCTTTGAGGTTTATAGCCAAGACCAGTATGACCTCTAGGTGAATGATTAAAAGAATTTTTAAAGTTAGCAGTATTTTGAAAAGTATTTTGTGAAAGTACTGCTGAGTGACTAGCAGTTCTTTGAGAAAGGTTTGAGAATACTGCTGGTTTTGGAAAAACTTTAGAAAATCTTTTATCATTGTTTGCATTCCTAGCATTCCTTTTATATGAAGCATCCTTAGTAATCTCAACTTTTTCTTCAGATAAACTTGGATTAGATTGACCTTTAAGTTTATTCCTAAACTCTAGATTGTCTACTCCATAACAAGAAACATCTTTCCTAGGTGGTTGAAAACTTCCAACGGCATGAGGAAC
This sequence comes from Artemisia annua, assembly GCA_014162995.1. Classification (NCBI taxonomy): domain Eukaryota; kingdom Viridiplantae; phylum Streptophyta; class Magnoliopsida; order Asterales; family Asteraceae; genus Artemisia; species Artemisia annua. The sequence continues at coordinate 40,748 of LBNU01023053.1, forward strand.
TGCATGGTACCCCTCATCTTTCTTAAATTCTGGAGGTGTTGGGCTTATGGGTTCCTCACTACTAGATCTGTTTTCTTCTGAGCAAGTTTCAAATTCACTAGTTGAGAGTTCCTCTGAATTTTCTTGTTCCTTATCACTAGTTGGGTTCTCTTCTGAACTACTATACTCAACACCATAACCTAGTCCTGTTTTAATATGTGCTCTTCTTTGTTTTTCACAAAAACTAGCATGTGTAAGACCAGCTTCTTTCCAACTAGCAAGTTTATCTAACAAAGCACCTCTTTCTTTAGTCATCTTTTCTAATTCAGACACCTTACATCCTAACTTCCATTCACTTAGTTTTAATTGATAATCATGTTGCTTATATTGTTCTGCCCAAGCTAATTCATTGTTTTCATGTGTTATTATTTTGGCTTCCATTGACTCTAAAGTCAATTGATAACCAAGAACTTCAGTCCTAGATTTATTATGTTTATCTCTTTCAAACACATAATCATTAAGTACCTTTTGATAAACATTATTACACTTAGAGCATACCTCAGTAGCAGTAGGTGAAGTAGGAGAAGTAGCAACCAAAGCCAGCAGAACAGGTTCATCTTCACTTTCCATGCTCCAATCAAAGCCTCCAAGATCTTCAGTAGAATCCAAAGCAAGACATCTTGATTCCTCATCAAAAGCTGTGCTCCAATCAAATTCCTCCATTGCAACCATAGACAGAGTGACTGGTTCATCATGAAATTCAGTACTCCAGTCAACCTCTGATAGATTCTCTTGAGCCACTAAAGCTTTTGGTTTTGGTTCAGGAACTTCCTTAATTTCAATCTGGGTTTTGGGTTTCTCAATCATCCTGTTTGCTTGATACTTAGCAAACTTGCATTCCCTTGCAAAGTGTCCAGTCCTTTGACAATTGAAGCATTCAATCTTAGACTTATCAAATGCTATACCCTGTTTGGCTTTGAAATCAATGCCTCTTCCTGTTTTCTTCATGAACTTCTTGATCCTAGCAGTAATCATAGCAACTTGCCATCTGATGTCAATTTCTTCAAGATCATCTTCTTCAATCTGCAGCAGATCTTCTTCATAGGTAATAGGTAAAGTGGCTTGCTGAGCAAAGAATGAGCACACAACATCATCACAATTGATGTTGTTTGAGGGTGGTGAAGTGGTAGTGGTCATAGTTGTGTAAACATCACCAACAATACTTTGTACAGGATAAGCAGTACTTTTAGTGGAAGTACTGCTTGTTTTTGCAGATGACACAAAAGTAATATTGTGTGAGGTTGAACCAGATTTACCATTCATCTCATGCTCATACACCTTCAAGTTATTGTAGAGATCATCAAAGTCCATAGTAGCCAAATCAGGTTGACCTCTTATCATAGTAGCAATGACATGCCAGATAGATGGTAGACTCCTTAGAAACTTCAAGTTTGCATCTTTAGTAGATATATCTACACCATGTATCTCTAGCATGCTGAGAAGATTTTGAAATCTCTCATAAGCAGCATCAAGCCCTTCTCTTTCTCCAACAGTAAAAGTTTCAAACTGCTGCTTCAACAAACTTCTGTGCATCTTCTTGGAAGCATCATTACCTCCAAATCCTGTCTTGATAGCAGCCCATAATTGTTTTGCATCCTTAGCATTGTGAAACTTTAGCAAGTGACCATCAGGTATAGCAGACAACAGTATGTTGAGAGCTTTGTCTTGATTTCTTTTCACGGTTGCAGATAGTTGTGGCTGAGGTGGTTTGGGTTCTCCCTCAACTACTACAGGCTCTTCAAGAACTTGATTGCCATTGACAATGATATCCCAGAGTGCATAGTCAGTGATAGCAATGTACTGCCTCATCTTCATGCTCCATAGATCATATTCACCCTTCTTGACTATAGGAATTCGAACAGTGGTGATGGATGGCATTGGTGTAGGTTCAGGTGTCGACATCTTGTAGGGTTGGTTTAGAAAATCGATTTGGTTTAAGGTTTCTTCTTAATCAGAGTTTCCACACAAGCTCTGATACCACTTGTTGGATCGTTATACTCTGACCAAACTATTTTATATAGCTTGTTAAAGGTTTAGCAGTCTTGGATAAATCCTAAACTACTAATAATGAAACACTGAATTACTCTGTTTAAGTATGCGGAATTACTTAACAAAGCTAAGAAGAATAACAAACTTCAACGATTATATTAATCACCTTGAATCTGCTTATCGAATACAGACTCACAAACAACCCTAATATCTCTAATATCGAACTTTAGCTTTTCTCTAAAATCGTATCTAACTAATATCGACCTAGGGATCCTTTTATAGGCACAAGGAAAACCCTAGTCGGTTTACAATACTTGAACGACAAGTAAACTAACTCTAACTATAGAATATTCTAGAATTTACATAATATTCCTAATCTAATCTTTGCATTGCAGTACTTTGACTTTATTCAACGAGCAGTACTTTGATCTTGAGCAGTACTTTGACTTATATACTTAAGCAGCACTTTGATGTCCAGCAGTACTTCAACATTTATACCCCCAACAGAAACAAGCACACACAAAACATGACGAATTGAAAAATAATATAAGAAGAAAAATATAATAAGTATTATTCAAATATTCACAACACATACGAAAGCAAAAATAAAGGCGAAAAGAAAATCTTTTTGGGTTTTCAAATTTTTCTTTATGCGAACTAAAAAAAACTGAAAATATTGGGCATAGATTCATTTAAGATATTGTTTCATATAGCATAATACCCAAACGATCAAAGAAAATAAATTTTAACAAAAAAATATTTTTGCAGACCAAAAAGTACGTTGCACTTAAAAGAAAGTGTGGCGTACATCGAGCCTATTTTTTATTATTATTTCAAAAACTCAAAAGAGGTTCGCGGCAAAAGTTGACAAAAGTGCGCCGTGCACAAACATGGTGCGGCGGTTTTATTATGAGAACATTTTTTTTTTGTTTTTTGTTTTTTGTTTTTTTAGATAATGACACAAAGCACAAACACAGACATGCATACATGAACAAACAAACAAAAACTAAAAACAAAAGGGAAGTAGAAACTCTTTTTAGATTTTATAATTTTATAGTTTTTTATTTTTTTGTTTTTTTTATAAATTATTATTATGAAGATGCAAATAAACAAATATGCACGCTAAGAAGCAAAAACAAATATATACACATAACAAGTATTCACATAACGTAAAATAAAATAAGTGCATCTGGTTTATTTATTTAGAGAACTTGGATTTTTGGATGCTGAGAAAACACGACACGGTTCGGGCAAAGTGCGGCGTACTATGAGTTTTGACATCAAAATTTTTCTTAGGTTTTAACAGATGCAATGCAAAGAAGAATTAACAAATAAATAACTAGCAAACAAACAAAAGCATGACTTATTTATATTAACACGAACATGCCAGAAATGCAAAATAAGGCAAAAATTAAAATCTTTTTGGTTTTTCTCATTTGAATGACAAACTAAATAATCACAAATTTACGAGGCGTATAATCAAATAAAACATGATTCCAAATGATTACATACCTGAGCCTAGCATTTTGGGGTTTTTGTTACCACTGAAATTAGTCAGCTAAGAGTACCTTTTGATCACAGGACAAAAGTGCGTCGGCCTTGGTATTAGAACCGGCGTACTTACATGATTTATCTGCAAAATAGCAAACAAGAATAGGGGAAGTGCGGCACACTTCATTTGAAGTGCGGCGTACTTACAGTAACAGAAGACATATTTTAAGAGAATTTAAGGAATTTCAAACAGACAAACACAAGAAACATGCACAAGACTAGCAAACAATCTGCAAACAACTAAGACAAATCCCCGGCAGCGGCGCCAAAAACTTTGATGTGTTTCGAAAGCTTTAAATTTATAATACTAAATTTACCGATTCCTTAATACACAAAACACATGGGTAAAGTATAACCCCCGTTTATAGTAAAGGTTTTTAGGTAAGACCAGGTCGTCCCAAGAGATTTGTAGCAATTCACAGATCGTTTATCAAGTAACAAAGCCAAATGATTGTCACATATCAAATAGCTAAACGTGTGTATAAGGCAAAGCAAAGTACCAAACAAGACATGATCCGCATAGATAATAGATAGAGATAAAGCAAGACTTATATAAACAAAAGCATGCGAGTTACAATTATTGGTGTATTAATCGTAACAAACATATCTTCCAATAATGATATAGAATCCTTTCGACCTATAGACTACATCATCACGAGCGCATTAAGAATGGTTTATATCGAATATGCATACATATGAATTCCTCCCAACCCGGCATTTCTACATAAGGAAGGGTCTTAAACATCATTCCACTTGGTTTGTTTAGCAATTTATCACACAATTTCTACAAGCATGATATTGATTCGCTTGGCCAAAACATCTCAAAACCAACCACAACAATTGACCCTTTCGACCTACTTCAATTGCTAATGATCAACCAAAGGATAAACAAGCTCCAAGCAAAAGTAATATCGAATTCATAAGCATTCATATTTACAAGTTATACTCATATCGTCTAAATATCATATCATAACCAAACCAATAACCAACATCACAAACATATAAAACTCAGAAACATACTCAATATTATTAGTAAAGAAATGTACCAAATTTGTTTATGTGAGTAATAGGAATACAAAGTACCAAGAACCAATATATTGACTACCACAAGCACTAGTCCAACAACCCAAGTATCCATGATCAACCAACAACCTATGCTACTGAATATACCCGAGGGAATGTCACGTTCACCTCTGCAAATCCGCAACATGTCACCAAATGGAGTGTTTGGTAACAAGGTTAATGGTAGAGACTTGAGAGGATTTGGTGTGAATCCTCCAAGTATTGTGTTTAGGTTCTGTAAAAGTGATGAACGGTGATCTATAAATGATAGTGGACCTTTGTGAATTCGTGGTTAAAAAGGATGGTGATGGTAGTGATGGCTCGATGGTGATAAAGGGGTGTTTGGATCATTGGATCCTAAGACCCTCACCACTCCTCCTTCTCTCCAAGTTGTGTTCTTATGGTAGTATATGTTAGGGTCTTGGTTCTCTGCGTTTTTGGGGTATATATAGGCTTACGAACACTTTGGGATCAAGTTGAGGGTGTATATGATCGGTTGGGACTCAATTTAATGCATAATAGCTGATCAGGAGCGAAGTACTCCGCACTTACTAACAAAACCCGCCGTCCTTGTAAAGTGCTCCACACTTGATTTATTGTGCTCCGCACTTGGAAGTGCGCCGCACTAATTGGAAAAACCGGCGTACTTGTGGTCATTTTCAGCTCTTGGCACAAGCATGAAAGTTGTAGATAATTCTCTTAGCTTTCCGTGGCCGCTTGAATTAACTAAATCAGAGTTAGTATGCTCAACTTATAGCCAAAACAGTGGACAGGTGTCGGGAGATCTTGACTTAAGTTTGTTTCTTCGTTTAAGCTTCATTTCTTCGTGTTTTCATCCATTTCTTCCACGACACCCTACAATATCAAATATACTCTATTAAGTATCAAAAGCTCATATAATTCATCAATATATATGCATAAAAGCATATATAATGCATATAGAAATATGTATAATTTGAGCGTTATCAATGACCATCATTTTTTTTTGAACGCCAAAATTATATTAATAAATAGCTACTAGTAAGGCACTAAAAGCCAAATAATACAATTACAAATTTTGAAATAAACAAATCTACACATTCTAGATTCCTCCCGATGCTTTAACTGCGAGGACTACAAAAAAGATGAAAAACTCTTTTCAATTACAGATAACCAAGACAAGAGAAAAATCCTCACCCACGAATGAAAAGCATTGTTATGGCATTAGCAGTTCATTAACACTCGTAGAGTTCAGGTTATTTGGGAAGTGTATAAGCAAGTTGTCTTAGCTAGATTTAGTAGTGTGTGTAATGACCCAAGCTTAAAATTTTGAAATATGAAACTACTGCTGGGAAGTATGAGGATACATTTCATAGTTTGTTGAGCGTTGTAGAAATAAGTGAAGAGCATGCTATTAGTTTGTTTATGAGGGGATTACTAACTAAAACTTAAATGAAGTTATATTGTTCGAGCCTAAGACATTAGCAGATGCTTATTGTTAACAAACATGCAAAAAGCTGCTTAAAATGCAGTGAAAAAGAAACACATAAGTAATTTTAGTAGTAGCAATGGAAGGTTTAACAATGCAATTCCATGAAGTACTTTACAAAAGCCTTTATTGACATTTTCAAACACTACTAGTGGAGGAGTAAATCAGAAACCAAACATCCAATTTGGAGGTCAGTTGATGTGTCGTTTATAGTATATTTATTTTACCAATTTTAATTATATTTTATCAAACTAACCTACTAGACTAACACTAACGGGAAGTGTACCCAATCAATGTAGCTAGTGAATGGTAAGTACGGGTCGTTCGCAAGGAGTATGTGACTTTTATGCTAACCTAGTGAATTTTTACAGCTTTTAAGGGGGGTCTGTATTTTGATTGATAAACTTATTAAACAAGAAACAAACTAATTAAACAACTAATTATGTTAAGGTTGCGATCAAGTTGGGAAGGAAGTGTTGGCCATATTACTCATACTAAGTTACTAGTTATTCGTTTATTAGTGCAATGATTAAACATAAAGTGTTGGTGACATCAGAAATGCGTAAACAACGCATTTCTATCTAAGTTAAGTAGGTCAGATTTCTCGGTTACCTAGTTCTATGAATGCAACCTATATCCATGAAGCAATTTATCGATCTAATCAGTTACAAACATGCAATAAACGGTGTCAACTATTCTATGTGATTTATCTGCGGTAACCCATTGGTCTTGGTGAAACCTACTCTTCTCTCGTGGTCATTTTATTTAATAGCATTATACTAACTTAAGTGTTTTGGCATTATATGTCTAACCTCGGGTTCCTACTCCTCGAGTCCTAAGGAAGGGAACTAATGATCCGGATTTTACCCCATCTCACGAATACCGACCATAGTGATATGGATCACCTACGTAGCTAAAGAACTACACTATGATGATATAGATAATAAACATCAAATGCTAAACAAATAAATGAGTATACTATTTAAACGGNGGTAAACACATAAATTATCCAAAATAATGCATCAAATTTTTATAAATGAAATAACATGAACAAAGTAGTCATAACATGGCTAACACGCAAGGATGTTAGCCCATAATGTAGGTAGGAAACAAAGGAAATTACAAACGATTCACAAATAAAAGACATAATGTAATTGACGTGCAAACCGATTAAATACACTTTGTATGATGATATAGGACCTTCTCCTCTTGATCTACTGACTTTAGGGACTAAAATCTTGGTGGAATGAAGCTTGGAATTCAGCTGTGGTGGTGAAAATTATCTGTAAAACCCATATGAGGGTGTTCTATTTATAATGTTCTGTCCAGGTGACTGATACGGCGTATTGAGGTCCAATACGCCATATCCAGGATATCTTGAGTAGGAAATAAGAAAGAATATTCCCAACATATACGTGCGTATCTTTAAATACGGCATATTGTTGAATACTAAATGAAGGTTCAGGAATTAAGTATCAAAGTAATTACTCAACCAATAGTGCATAACCATAACACCCCACGAAAGGGAAATGAAATTCACTCATCACTCTCAACTAGTCTAGGGTATTTAGTTTAGTGGTACACTCAATTGCACAGTCGTGATGAGTATTCTATCATAAGCTTGGCAAGAATAAACATCTCCACCACTAGAGTCTGAGAAAAATAACCAACTTCAAAGGCAAATGGGTTAAAACGTGAAAGGCTTAGCGGGGATCTTATAATGTAATCTTTACCAATACCAATACTCCAGAAAAAGCGATAAAACCTAAAATGCTAGCCCAAATCCATGGACGAGACACCTATGTTGCTCAATTCCTTAACTCGAGTAAGCTAAAGGCTAAGATCAAGAGATAATGATATTTAGAATGATTAAATGTAGGATAAGGCATGAGAAACATTTAGAAATGGTTATAAATAGAAATAAACAAAACAAATAGATTAAGTCTAACACTACCAAATGCTACTAGTTACTACCTTACCATAAACCCGAAAGAGACATTTATCATTGACTAACTCACGCTTTAATACAGAAAACACACGCTTTAGTGACACACGAATTAGACTCAAAGATATCTCGATCAACATTATTGACAAACCATGAAACATACCAAGTTGGTTATCTCAATTAACCAACTCCCATAAGATCCCGAAATATATTAAAACAATAGTGGCAAAGTTACAACCATTTTATACAGCCATTTTATACACTAAAACTAATAAGTGGTTTATGTTACAACCACTTAAACTAACGACCATAGGTTTATATCACGTACCAACATACACATATAGCGATTAAGTCGGTTAAGCTTAGAAAAACCGACTATCTCACAATCCTCTCCATTCTCTCTCTCTCTCTCTCTCTCTCTCTCTCTCTCTCTCCCTCTCCCTCTCTCCTTTTTAATTTTTTCATTATTTTTTTATTTTTTTATACATTCTAACAACTAAAAATCAGACATATGGTACAACAGAGTTATACCATATAACAAAAACTTGATGTGTCATTTATAATCTATTTATTTTTGCCAAGTTTTAAATTTATATTTTTTACCGAATTAACCTATAGACTAACAGTAACAGGCAGTGTACCCAATCAATGTAGCTAGTGGATGGTAAGTACGGGTCGTTCGCAAGGAGTAGGTGACTTTTTGTTTACCTAGTGAATTTATGCAGCTTTTAGGGGGGGTTGTATTTTGATTGATTAAACTAATTAAACAAGAAATAAAACTAATTAAACAATTAAACTACTAATTATGCTAAGGTTTTGATCAAGTTGGGAAGGAAGTGTTGGTCATATTACTCCTACTAAGTTACTAGTTATTCGTTTATTAGTGCCATGATTTAATGTAAAAGGGTTGGTGACATCAGAAATGCATAAACGACGTTGTAACACCCCCAAAACCGCGACAGCAGTGGAAGGCAACCGAGGGTTACTTCATAGCACAAAGTTCAAGATATAGTAAACGAATTCGAAATGAGATGTTTTAAAAAGTTGTCATTCGATAAATAAAATCAGGGTTATAAACAAGAGGTTCCAAGTACAGTTACATGAATATTTTCAATATCATCGAAATGGTACAAAATATGCATTTAAGTCTTCAAAATATGCCACGTGACTCAAATGCACCAACCCAAGCTCTCACCTTAAGGACCTGAGATAAACATGCTAAAAACATCAACAAAATTGTTGAGTGAAATTCGTAGGTTTATAATTAAAAGCAGCGGAACACAAGATTTCAAGTTTAGTTGACTAATGTAACACATACAAAGTCAAAAAAAATAGTTATTATTGTACTAAAATCATGATACCTAAAGCGTTAACACAGTATCAATAAATTGATATAATAATAATTACCCAAATTAGGTATTTGCCAAATACCTAGGTTCTCAAATAAAGTGCGTCTGGTTGTCTTTCCGATCAACCAAACGGGATTCGTCAATCCCATAGATCTATTCACAGTATTCGCACATACACAAAGTAATTAATGGTTCATGATATTCAGGGACTTTACTGGAAATAGTGGTACATAGGCAATAATAATTTCAGTTCAGCATATAGTTTTCAAGCACTTGTGTATGTAAAATTATAGCATGTATCTCTCCCAAGTAAATTATAAAACAGTTAATTGAGTAAAAGTGGGGTTAGAAACTCACCTTATGCAAAGATGATAGCAAACGTGCAAGTAAAGTGACGAGTAAGCCGAGAAAACCCCTAGGAGCAACCTAAATAATACGTTGCATCTTAGGTTTTATAATGATAACGTAAATATGCAAATGAGTTTTTAAAAAGTTTTATATATAGATTATACATTTTACTTAGTGTTTTTAAATGTTTATAATCTTTAGGGACTAGTTTTGACCATTTATACAACTTTTACAAGTCTTATTACAAAGCTGTTTGGTTTTATAAGATTTATCCGTTTTTAGAAAATTCATTACTCCTAAACCGTAAATAGTTACGACCCAGTTTTTACGTCATCGAAAATAAATTTGAGTGTATTAATCAGATTTGTGGGTCCCACTATTCCAATAGTTCCATAACATGTGTAGAATTACTAAAATACCCTTGTGTATCAAAACTGATTTTTAGCTGCACATTTCATTCCCACAAAAACGGATTTATTTTACAAACTACAACTCCGTTTGATTCCTTTCAAGCGGCTATATTTAAGTTAAAGGGTCTACTACATTTTATCTTTGAATACCAACAAGTGGGTTTTGTAAAAGTTTTAATAGTTTTTGGCCTATGAAATATGCTTACCAAATCTGGCATAGTTTTGTCATTTATTTTCTAATTAAATCATCAGGTGGAGTTGCGGGCCGAGCCACCTGGCGAAATGAAGCTAAGATATAGATCTATATTCATATATTTTTTTCCAAGTCTCTAAACCTACTGAGTGTTCACAATGATCCCGTTTAACTCACTGATCAAAATTGTCCCGATAAATCAACTTCAAATCATGTTTTTCTAGTGTTTTTAGCCATTTACAATGTATAACCATGCCAAATAAATGAATATTACACATAATTTATATATAATACAGAAGTGAACATGAAGAATATTTGGTTTCCTTACAAAGTTTGTGGTGAAGAAAATGATTTAGAACAAGAAAAAGAACACAAAGACCAAATCACCAATAATAAACCCCAAGCTTCCAAATCAATTAACCAAAAACCCTTCAAAGCTCTAGATATATCAAACTACTAACTTTGTAAACTTTTTTAAAACTTCCAAGAAAACTCTTGCAAAAACTCCTTTAAAACCCTTTGTTGAGATTTGTTTGATATTTGTGAAGAAACAACTTACGATCAAGACTAGAACTACAAGATCTACAATTTGTAATCAAGGAACAAGTGAAGCAAATAATGAAAGTGGTGTTTGTGGGCTGAGGTTGTACGTATGGAGAGGGAGAGACAAGAGGATGAAAATTGTTGAGATCTAGTTTTATTGTATAAAATAGAAAGTATGCAAGAACATAGTACAAGTTTAATGTAAGGAAACAAAAATGCATAAAACATGTAAACCGAGCATAATCTAGAGTCGGTTAAATTAAATGTACGTTTAACGACATATGCGAGTGAACTTATATGGTTACTCGTAAAAGTTGATTTTCGCGAAATTAAAATAAATAGTAAAGTAAGTGGTTAAATAATGACCTGTAAAGTACAAATTGTTATAGACGCATTTCTATCTAAGTTAACTAGGCCAGATTTCTTAATAGTAATCAAATTTGTGGGTCCCACTATTCCAATAGTTCCATAACATGTGCAGAATTACTAAAATACCCTTGTGTATCAAACTGATTTTTAGCTGCACATTTCATTCCCATAAAAACGGATTTATTTTACAAACTACAACTCCGTTTGATTCCTTTCAAGCGGCTATATTTAAGTTAAAGGGTCTACTACATTTTATCTTTGAATACCAACAGTGGGTTTTGTACAACTTTTAATAGTTTTTGGTCTATGAAATATGCTTACCAAATCTGGCATAGTTTTGTCATTTATTTTCTAATTAAATCATCAGGTGGAGTTGCGAGCCGAGCCACGTGGCGAAATGAAGCTAAGATATAGATGTATATTCGTATATTTTTTCCAAGTCTCTAAACCTACTGAGTTTTCACAATGATCCTGTTTAACTCACTGATCAAAATTGTCCTGATAAATCAACTTCAAATCATGTTTTTCTAGCGTTTTTAGCCATGTACAATGTATAACCATGCCAAATAAATGAATATTACACATAATTTATATATAATACAGAAGTGAACATGAAGAATATTTGGTTTCCTTACAAAGTTTGTGTAGGATATAAACACACGCCTTGTGTTAGAGTGATACTTTGAGTTATATTATTAAGCACGCGGAATATACTTAACAATACTTAGAATGTTTATTGTATGATGTAATGCAAGTGAGAACAGTTGTAAGTTTAACACCAAAGCTTCAATATTATTGAGAATAATACGAGTGATCTTAGCTATCACTAGGGTTACACCTTGAAGCTTTCTAATATTGA